>APFE030182057.1:5839-45648 GCA_000404065.3 Pinus taeda
AAATTTCTCCAAAAATGCAGCATTATATTTCTTCTCTTCTTGCGGCAGGTGATACATTAGCCTTAGGTCTTCGGCTCGAAACGAACCGAAAATCCTCCCGTCCGCAGCGTTAAACAGTCTGTTGATAATTGGGAGCTCTTGGATTGCCCACCTTACCACATCCATGTAAGGAAGAATCTGTTGCCGAGCCGCTATTCTGTGTAGAAAGGAGTCGGCCAAGTCTTTTAAATTGGCATCAGATTTGCTGGTATTATCACATAAAATTTCTGCTTCGGTCACCGTTGGCCCTTCTGCTTCAATCAAATTATAAGTCCCTTGCCAAGTGGTCCTGGTGAGTCCTAAGCATGTTGTATCTGATATAAGCCCTTTATTTTTTCCAGTTGGATCAACGACAGCTAGTCCTGAGGCTGGCGGAGCAGTAGGCATTGTAGTCTTCTTGGATTTCTTTCCCATTCCACCTTCTTATGTTTCTATGGAAGAATTATGCGCAGAGTGAAAGATAAGCGCAATACATGCAACAATAACGTGAATTGAACAGAATGAAATATATATATCTAGGTACATTCATAGCGATCAATCGACTGAAGGCGGCCTTAAGATCAAATCCGTGGATAGATCTCAAGCCTGTTATTCTCATTAAATGGTCGTTACGGCCTGTCAATCTCATTAATTCTAGTTGCTTCGATTAATGGCTGAATGATTTATTTGAAGCATGCTTTGGGTGATTTGGCGGTTTGAACGCGGATGAGCGACTTTCCAAAGGATATGGCCTTAATTACGAATAAATCATATTAAACCGTCTTTATGACTGTTACTTTGAAAACTGTGCTATTTTACCCTTTACGCAATCAGGCATCGGGGAAATGCTAAGTTATTGCATTGGTTTTGTTTGGAATCCCCGATCGCCGATAGCGATATCGCATCGCGTCGGGCATAGCTGGTAGGGCCGCTTAGGATGAGGGCATGGTAAGTCGTCGATCGCCGATAGCGATATCGCATCGCATCGGGTGAAGGGGAGCTTCTTTGCACTATAAGTGTTATTGCCGATTGCCGATCGCCGATTTCGCATCGCATCGAAGCAAGGATCGTTACTCATGTTACTTTATGCTTTGCCGATATCTGATTGCGATTTCGCATCGGCGAAAACCAAGATGTCCCTTAAGTTGAGTTTTCTTTGTCATTGCGATATGCGATCTTGCGATCGCTTTATCGCAATGATAAAGGTAAATCGTTTTATGTTGGGGTTTATCAATTGGTTTTATTAAAAAGGCTTTTTAATGATGTTCCCTTTGATTCAAGCGTTTTTTTTTTTGAAATAGAACTTTAAATTGATACCAATTTGAAACAAAAATTAAAAAAGGGACCCATTTCACATTATAGTTTTGGAATTTTAATGATATGAAATGGGGGGTTGTTGTATGGCACAACAGAAGGTTCTTAGCAAGTGTCTCGCTAAGAACTCTACCTTGGATGGGATTCCCTATTTAAAAGAATGATGGTATGATGACAAAGGAATGCAGTATGTCGAGATGGTTGAAGTACTTTCAATCAAGGGAAAGAAGTTGTCGAAGGAAGGTTGACAAAGATGATGACTAGATGAAATCAACATAATATGTCCTCATATGGAATATGAGGTGGTTGACAAAGATGAAGGAAATATAGATGGAAGTTCCTGGGGAGCAATATGTGAAGAAAGAAATAAGAGACCATGAAAGATGCAACTACGATCACATAGAAAAGAAAATCAACATTCGATAACTAGAAGAATTGGCCATGATATCTCCATGGGAAAGGTACGAAGACCTTGATAAAAGAAAGAAGACCCTTGACATTGAATATTTTGGAGATATGTCAATATGTATGCAATATGTTGATGTTGCAACAAGCATATGTTATGATGAAAGGCCATCACAAAAGGTAATTTTGATTTGATGTTCATTTTTTTATTTTTGAACAATATCTGGATGGGTTGATATAAGGTTTTTGAAAGAGAATTGTGGAAGTCACCCACAATTAGTACTCATGTGGTATGATCTAATATCTTGGAGGAAACATGATGTGGAAAAGGTAGTTGTATGAAGAAAAGCCAAATATGGTCTAGTAGACCACTTTCCGATAAAAGGAAGGATGACATGACTAACATGGCTCATGAGGAAAGTGATGGATGGTCGATGCCCTACAAAGAAGTCTAGGAATGATGAAGGCCCCATAATGTTAAAAGTGAAATTCATGACATCGAAAGAAGGAGATCTACAAGTAGCAGAAGGTCCCATGATCTCCACCAAAGGCAGAAAGATGCTATTGAAAGCAAGTACCTAGTTAAGAGGGATTGGACAAGTCATTGATTAAGAGGGAGCTTGGGTACATTCCTATTTATAGGAATGGTTACATTCCTTCATAGGAATGGGTACATTACTTTATAGGAATGGGTATATCCCCCCTAGTTGGGAGGGAGAGATAGTCACATCATTATTATATTTACTTTGAAAGAAAGAATGGAGGATTGGCTAAGCATCTGGCATCCAATACTCTATGACGATGTGGTAGGGCATCCAAGATAAGAGTAGTCGAAGAGGATCGACATTCTTTGAGGAGTGGGAATCCAAGAGAAGAATACTCTTAGAAGGACATACCCTATGAACACCTGGGTGGGGTATGTACCTTGAGATACAATGCTGATGTTATCTATAAGTCATTGGTCTCACCAACATTGTGCTTTGATCTTGTGGAGAGATAGAGTTGTTAGTCAAGGCCTTGCTATGTAACAATGTTGGTTGATATAATGTTGAACATATGAATTACCAATTCGACTCTTCTTATGATAATTCTCCAGATTGAAAATGTCCAAGTACCTTGTATGGATTATGAATACCTCCTTAGTTAAGAGGGAGTTTTGAAATATGTGACTAGGTTCGATCTTCATAATGACATATGTAATCATGATTTTATGTATTTAATGAAAATATAAAAATAAATTTATTATGAGCCTTGAGGTATGGGTTTCATGCTCAACATAATTTATTTTATTGGTCAATCTTCCATTGAGAGATTCTAGGGCTTATGAATCATTGTCATGTATGAAATATCCATTTGGGCATGTTACATATTGTAAAAAGAGTTTATTTGCGTCAAAGTTGAGTCAAAGAACCCTCAAAGACTAAGTCATAATGAAAAGATCAAGTCACCCTACACACATGGACAAGTCTGCCTAAAAGAAGTAATTCAATCCTATGAGAAGCCCATATAAAGGAGACTTTGACCTCACTTGGAGATATGCACTTCACACACTCAAGTTTGATCACAAGGAAAAGAAGAAATGTGAAGAAGAGGAAGACGAAGAAGGAAAAATCGAGTTGTTTTGGATTTGTTTTTGGGCTACGTCTCTCCACACGTGCGAAGGAATTAGGGCACATATTGCTGCAGTAAGGCCGAGTTGCAAAAGTGAAGATAGGACATCAAGAAGAGCTATTTTGGGAACCAAATTCTCTAGGAGAAAGAATCTATCCAAGTGAAGGAGAGAGGAGCAGGAATACACCATTATTTCTCACACATGCAAAAGCTAGGGTTTATGTAGAAGAATCTGTTGGGCAAGTTGAAGTTGTAGAAGAATTTGTTGGGCAGGTCGAAGTTGTAGAAGAATATGCTAGGCAAGTCGAAGTTGTAGAAGAATTTGTTGGGTAGGTCGAAGTTACAAAAGAATTTGCTGGGCAGGTCGAAGTTGCAAAATAAGCTGCTGGATAGATCAAAGTTGCAAAAGAAGCTGTTGAACAAATCGAAGTTAGAAGAAGTTGTTGGAAGTCAAATTTGTAGAAGTTGCTAGAAGCAAGGTTTGACTTGGTCTCGGAGGGCCTTGGTCAAGTGTTAAAGGTCTTGTAATTTGTCAATTGAAGTTCTATAAGAAGAGAAAGAATTTTGGTGGGTTTTCCTCTCAAGTTAGACAGGTTTTGACCCTGGTTGATTGCCTACATCCTTTGTCCTATTGTCTCATTGATTTTACTATTTGGGAGTTGTTTGATGATAGAAGAATACTGATATTAATCAAATAAAAGAAGAATCTTATTAACGTTAAGTAAAAATATGTCATCAAAAGTTATAAAAGTTCGAGAAATCCTATAACATTAGCTGCCCCCCAAGATTTCTCAACATTATATTGGCCAGACATGTCATCCCTTCAAAGCTCACTTGAAGGAGCATATAATTGATACCAGCCATCTTTGTTTATCAAATTCAACCACTGTTGAACACTCATTTAATTCTGAACACCTTATTTGTCTTGATCAATCCAAAATCTTAGCCCTTGTTCTGTTTCACAACGCTTGCATCATCAAGGAAGTTCTCAAAATTGAGAAGCACCTTAATAATTTCAATAGAGAGGATGGTTTTAAATTGACGCAATCCTGGAAGCTTATTATACATCACCTTTCTCATTTTTTTTTTATTCTCCTCCCCTATTCCTCCTCTTTTTAGTGCCTTTTATGTTATTCTTTTCCTTTCATGATTTGTTATTCCTTTCTATTGATATTGAGTTATTTCTTCTTCTCTTTCTTATTTATCTAATTTATTTTGGTCCATTTTGTCCTTTCTAATTTAATCTAGTCTCATCTTTTTATAATTAGATTTTCATTCTTCTTTTTCTATTTTTCATATCCTATTTTCTTTTTGCTTGTTTGGTTCCATTTTTCCTCATTAATCCTTAAGCCCCCCTCTATTATAAAATCATATTTTTTTTCCCTTTGTTGCCCCTCCCCTCCCCTTTCAGGATCCATTTTGTCCTTTCTAATTTAATCTAGTCTCATCTTTTTATAATTTGATTTTCATTCTTCTTTTTCTATTTTTCATATCCTATTTTCGTTGTGTTTGTCTGGTTCCTTTTTCCCTCCTTAATCCTGGAGCCCCCTTTTAATATGAAATCATATTTTTGTCCTTTGTTGCTCGCCCCCCTACCTATTCCCTCCTTTAAAAAAAATAAGTATTCCTCCTTTTCTAATTTAGTTATCACTTTAACTATTATTTAAATATTTGAATAAGAATTTATTCTTTATCATTTTAATTATTTGTTTAAATCAATATTTTTATTCTTTATTTGGCCCTTTTGACTTAACCTTTAACGACTGCATTGATTTAATTAATATTTTTTACCCTTAATGGTTAATTGATTTTATTTTATTTAAGGCTCATTAGTACTCATTTGTCCTCAGTCTATGTTCTCTGCTTTATGATGATGGGTGAAGTGTCCACTTGAAAAATCAGACAATATAAAAATTCTATATAGAGTTCCATTCTTCAGAGCCCCATTAGTGTTATCCCAAGTATCAATTTGTAGGATGAAGTATTAACAAGCTCTTTGCCACCAATTGTGTCATAATATATTCCTCCATTGAAAGTCTTTTATAGTCCTCAAAGAAGGTTGCTGTGTGGAAGAGCATAAAGAAGAGAAAAGGTGAAAATGAAAGAGAAATCACAAAATGTTTCATTGCAAACAGTTTTGGATGGCTCCCAACCAAGGAAAGATCAAATGACTAAGGAATTAGCTTATTTCATTGGGGCTTATTGTAATGCTAATATTGATCATGCTATTAGGCCAAAGGACTTTTTGAAGTGGATGGATGATAGAATTATTCAATTAGAACAATAGTTGTCTCTGTAGGGAAATCAACTCCAAGCTTAGTTGAAAGCTCAGGAAGATGAAGTCAGTAAATTGCAACTTGAATTACAAGTCATAAATCAATAGGTTGATGCTTAGGTGGTTGCACTTCAATTTAGAGTTAAGGAAGCAACAAATAACACAATGGACTTATAAATGTTCAAGCGAGAAGCCTCTAACATTAATTAATATTTCCTTCATGAACAATAGAAATTATGTAACAAGTTGAGTCTTGCTCAAGATCAACAAAACCTGATTGAAGTATTTTTCAAAGATATGATTGATAAGGGGACAAAGTATGAAGAAGTGAAAAGCAAACTCATTGAACCATTTACTTGGCAAACTACTGAAAAAAAAGGTTGAAAAACTAGAAGGCCAATTTGCATAATTTTAAGGAGTTGATTAAGGTGGCACAACAAATTTATTCTCCATTAATACAATTTATCACCTGGGTTGTCAAAGAAACAAAGTTAGAACCATATGTTTTAGAAGAAAAGCCACTAGAAGTTGTTGCATGAAGAAAGAAGGTGAAAGAAAGCAGACAAGAATATCAAAATTAGATTGAACAAATTAAAGGTCGACGTGAGATCCATTTGGAAATATTTGGTTAAGCCACGAAGCCATACTCTGATGACCAAGCTGGTTAATGACAAAATTGCACAAGAGCTACTAGCTGTGGAAGCACACATTTTTGAGTGGCAGATCAATGCTTGATTTGATCCTCTTATGCAACTCACACAACTTTTAGAAATGCATGCTCGAATAAAGCTCCTCGAGGCATTCCTCCAACTAATTGAAAGTTTACTTTTATTTGGGAATCTAAACAAACTTTTACTTTGCTATATTTATTTTAATTGTTCGAAAAATCATGGAGGGAAACTTTATCCTTTGTTTTGTGATCTTATTTAAGCAACATGACAACCCTGTGAAAGGGTTTTTGATTTTGGCTAAGAAAATAAATTATTCACTAATGTAAAGTTATTTTCTTAGTATAAGTTCCGGACCACTTTGATTTCACGTTTCAACAAGGATGAGCAAATATAGTACTATTGCTTTAATTTGCCTCCTCATTCTATCATCAAAATTGTATTATTATTTTGATCGCTTTAATGATTTATGATTGAAATTGATTATTGTTGATCAATTACTCTTATTTGTATTGAAGCATTAAGATTTAAATATGTTTGTAAATGATGTAGACGAATGAAATTTATTTTTAAATGAATTATTATTTTATTTCCAGTTGATTTATTACAGTGAACGAGATTGAAGATCTATATCTCCTGTTTATTGTTGTTTTTCTATTTCACATACATTGAATACGCGAGATAAATATTATGTATATTAGTTTAACGATATATTAATAGCGTAGATACATTTCTTTTAATTTTCACTAGATTACAAATACTTGGTATTTACACTATATCCCTTTAAAAACATTTAATTTATCATTTGCAATGTCTCCATTCACTAGAGCAAAATCTCACCTTGGTAACCAAACCCATTTAACTGGTTGAAAACACTATCCCAAATGGAAAAGGGTCTCATTGGGATCATGACTGAGCGATTTCCTAAATGTTGAGTTGGTCAATTTTGGCCATCAACAAGACACTAAATCAATAAGTCTCTAATGTCCTCCTCTATCCCCTACACAAATAATAGATGCCCAAGCCACTTTTACCTATTCTTTGAATCATATCCCAAGTTAAAGCTCTATTTTTAAGTGCTAACCATAGAAATATCTTGGATTTGTTATGAACTTTATCCTTTCGATTTTAGTCCACCACCAAACACCTACTTGACCAAAAGCATAAATAATGACTTTATAATCTAACTCAACACTATAAGTTTCATAGGCCTTATTTCGAGCCCATACCAATGAGCCAACCGCTTCGTTTAATGTACTATGCCCCTTTCTTAGAGCCACTATTGACAAATTCCACCTAGCTTCACTTTCACCTTCTAGATCCCAAATTTGCATTAGTTTCCATCACTGAGATCAAATCTAATTTTTAACATTGTCCTTAACATGATATAACTTATAATTAGACTAAATCATATGGAAGAAATAAAACTACATTCCCACACTTTATAATTAGATCAAAACCTAATCTTAAGTATATCTTATTTCTTATACTTCAAACTAAATTGTTATTTCAAATATAAAATAAACTAATACTAAGTGTTTCACTAATTTATTACATTCTTAACACTCAACTATTAAAAAAAACTCATACTAAAATATTACATGAGTAACAATTCACTAATAAAAAAAAGCTAAAAGCTAATACTAAAATGTTATACTGATTTATTACATTATTAATACTCTTGATTTATTACATTATTAATACTCTTTATATAATATTTGATCAATACATAAAAATACAGGCTAAACATTTTTATTCAATCACATACTTACACAAACTATATTTATTTCACTGATGATTAATTTTTTTCTTCTCCTCAAAATAAATGTGCTTTGATCCCACGTCCATATCCTCTCAATTATATCCTTTGGCTCAATTATATGTAACAATTTTACTAGATGTATCACTTAAGGATTCTACTTGCCTTGCCAAGGAAAAAGCACAATTGCCTAAATTTGTCCAAAACACCTTATACCAATATATTAATATATTTTTAAGAGACTAATATATTAATATCCTGAAACTACACGAGGGTTAACATTACTCTCATTCAAACACGAGGTTTAATAATTAATCACTTATAAGACGATATGGTTGAGAGCAAGGCAAACCTCCTGTTTCAAAAAATTTGCCTCTCTAGATGATTATCTATCTTGAGACATTGTTATTGTTTATTTAGAGGTGGGATATTTTCAGTAGAAATTTACTTTTCAATTATCAATGAAGCTTGGAATTTTATTCCTTGTTTGCAACCCCTAAGTTTAAAAACGCTTCCGGATATTGTTTTATTCTATATCCTTAAACCCTACAGTCACATCATCGTGTTGCGCCACTCTGCGAAAACCTTTTTCTTCGATTGTGTGGTTATTTTTGTTGCTTTGGAGGCACCCTCTGGTAGCAATGGCTCGAAATCTGGTTCCATTTTCAGCAATGGCTCGGAATCTGAAGAAGACGAAGAGAATTCCAAAGACGCGCAAGGTAATCCTGCATTCAGTGCTATTAGAATCTTCATTTTTTACCTGGCGACGATTACACAATTTAACTTGCAATGACGAGTTGTTAATTGCAGGCTTCCAAAAAAGGCGAGGGAACTTCAAAAACGACGCAGCAAGATGCCAAGGTTAGCCCTTTGAATTCTGGTCTATCGTAAATTTCGCTGTGACAGATACAGCTTGTCGGTCAAAGATACGAGGGGGATAACTAGGGTTCCATTAAAGTTAAATTGTGCATGGTTTACTTCATGGCTTCTTCCTCCGATTGCTGGAGTTACCTGTTGCAGCTCTTAGTGTTCTTCTGCTTGGATGTTTTTGTCTTATTTATTTATTTGAAGGGAGAACTCTTTCACAATATTGGATTTAGAATCTGATGGCCTCTGGCTATGATGTTGCCACTGAGGGGCCATAAAAGTCATTAACAACATCTCCACTTTATCACGGAAACAGTTTTTGACTCAGTAACATGACTTCACATCTCGATATGTATAATCACGGAGAGTACTACCAGCAGGTTTTGAATCTGGGTCATTCTCGTGCAAGTACTCCAACATTGCTGCTAGATCACAGCTCGACAGACTATCTTCTGCTTGGATGTTAATCTCAGCTCCTGAGCTATAAAATTAGAACTTATGCATCTAATACCTGCCCCGTTGTCGCTTCTTTTGCCATTTGGACCTTTTGATGACATCTTTGTGAAACCTGGGATCTGTAGATGTACTGTGTTGGGACTTGAGATAGTCGAAAATTCACAGTTTTCCTTTTTTTTTGTTTTCCGTCTTATTCATTTATTTCGGAAGTAGCTGTTTTCTAGCTCAAAGAAAAGCATTACAACTGGTCCCAAGGGAATGTTCGCATGCGCGGATGAAAGGGTTGTGAGCCACTTAACACAAGCACTTCTGTTCGGCTAAGCTGCCACGGCAGGGGGTACTCTTCTAACAAAACCATCCAGGTCTTGCACCTGGCTTGACTGCTTCTTGGCATACCAAGCTTTTGGAGCTTGTTTTAATCCATACAAGGCCTTCTTTATTTGCATACGAAGTCTTTATCCTCTGATGGGTCAAACCCTTCTAGTTGTTCTATGTATACTTTTTTTAAGTCACCATTTAGAAGGCTGACTTTACATCCATTTGATAGACTTTGTGTTAAAATTGGCAACTAGGGCTAAACTCCATGTGGGTCATTTTATTTATGGCAGCCGATATTTTTCTTGGATCCCTCTTGTCGAGAGGTGTAGGATTGATCTAAAGATCATCCGATTCTGATAAGTATTCATGGAGATATGAATTTATTTGTGTTATGGGACAATTTGTCAAGGTTGGCCAACAACCAAATTGCCCTCTCATCCTCAACGTAGCACTATAAATAAAGGTGACTCTCAAGTCATTTCACACGCCCCTTGTGATCTCTTCCTCTCCACTTGTCTTTGGGTTTTGGTGGGAGGAGCAATCTCAAGATGATACGTTGCCCTAGAAGAATCAAGATGATACGCTGCCTTAGAAGAAGCCCTAGACCCTCACGTTGTCATGGAGGAGACACAGTTTCTCATATGCTGTCAAGGAGAAGCCCTAGACGTGGAGGTGTAAAGGTTTTCTAAGGAGACCTACGCTGCCCTAAACTACAACCCATAAAGCTAGCCTTAACGCTGGTATGGAGAAGCCACTTGATGCCCTAATACGTTGTCTAATACACAACAAGAAGAGACACTTAACCGCAGTCCTAGAACACAGCTCTAATGCTACCCTAAAATGTGGTCATGGTCACAGCAAGGATTGGGCAAACATATTATGCCCTAGCCGCAACAAAAGAGACAGCGTGGAGGGCCTAATTAGAGGTCGAGTTGCTGTGGGGATGAGGGTTGGTTTGAGGGTGCAAACAGGCCCAAGAATAGGGTTGTCTCAAAGGAACAAGGAGCTGGAGATTAGGCCGATTAAGGAGGCTCCTCGCAGGCCTATCTTGAAGGCAATTCAAGAGCACCGAGATGTTGGAGTAAAGATAGTTAGGGCACTTTTATTTGAGTTGTAGAGAGAGGCTACTACTGCGTGGGAAAGGACGCTGCATAGGAGCTGTGTGTAGGGTTGTTAGGCCAAGTATCTACAAGAGCCTAAGCAAGGTTGTTTGGACAACAATCAAGGTAAGGAAATCTATTTTTGGGTGAGCTGTAGATAACAACTTAACTGTGGTAGGAAGCGGGTCAATTTGTTAGGACTATTGCAACAATCCTAACTCAAACCAGTTACATTGGCATTGCAAAATGCTAGGCCGCAGGCCATAGCACCATAGCAAGCAACCTTGGTATCTTAGGATGAACGTTGTGATGCATAGTACACCAGTTCTGTGAGACTCAGTGAAGGTGCAACATGAAGGACAGTTGCAAGTGGGACAACTGCAAGCTTGGTGACACATAGGGACAACTATAACATGGGATAGCTGCAAGCATGAAGAATCATGGACAGTAGCAACATGGTAAAGCATGGATAGCAGCAAATACAGTGCAACAAGTACATTGGGACAACAATAAGCATGGTGCAACAGTGGCACTATGTACAACAGTGCTAAACACTGGGACAACAGCAGCATGAGGTCCAACATTGTGATGATGGGTGCAGCATGGTGAGGTGCAGCATGATGACGAGATGCAACACTATGATAGGTGAAGCAATCACCTTGGAGAATCAGTTGAAACAACATGTCTTCAACTGATCTTACATATCATCATCCTAGGAGATGATGTATGCTCTTATCTAGATAAGTCAAAGTGTTGACTTTTGTTGTAAATGTACTATCTCTCTCTCTCTCTCTGTGCTAAACTATTGAAGATTAGATAAGAAGAATTGACGAAGGGTTTCCCCACATTGGGGTTTGTCCTTGGCTAGTGCCACATCTTGTGTACTCTTGTCTTCTGCGATTTATATTTATGTTCTATCTGCAGTTTACTTTAATGCTGATGTGATTGCTAATCTGGAAAAAATATTAAGCTAACTGTGAAAATTGAAATAAATTGCTCTAGCATAGAACATACCTAAACTTAACACTTTGAACCCTTTCGGAATATGCAAAAGCTAAAAACATCTCTATGGCTTCTAGTCTGGCAATTGGAGCCACTATCTAGAAGAAGTAGCCTGCATCTGATGTTTGGGTGATTTTGTCTTTCCGTTGGTAAGAGATGTAGTTTGGCAATGCCTTTGGAGTCCCAGAGAAGGTGTTGAACATGTAGCAAGCAAGGTCCTCTGTCTTGTGCCTTAGCTAGTGATGACCTTGATTTGTCCTCATGTGTTAGACTTTGGTTAGGATGAGTTATTTCTAGTTTACTGGAACAATCATCAAGCTAGCATGCATAGATTTGGAGCTTCAATTAAGTGGAGTCTTCTTTAGTTTGACTACAAGATCGAGTGGCAGTTACGAGTTCAAATAGAATGAGTTAGAACTTTAGTTATTGATTGAAAGAAGGACGAGTTATGACTCAATGATGATAGGAGACAGAACTAGTTCAATTCAGTTAACTTGTCAATCACAACTTGAGTTCTAAATTTATACTTGCCTAATTTAGCATGGATCGGATGTATAAAAGAAGGACGAAGGCACAAGGATTAGACAATTGTTTTGTGCATAAAGGTTTGTGACAAGACATAGCTCATGAGTTAGTGTGAGAGAGCATTGATTGTGGAGCACACGAATTGTATAATAGGAGGCATAAGTGTGTTAGAATTTAGGAGAATTGGTTGTGCATAGGTAGTGTGGAGCAGGGGTCCTAAAAAAATAAGATCTCAAGTGCGCTAAGAAATAGGGCTAGAAGTGCGCTAGGAAATAGAAGATCAACACAAGAAATAAGGAGGCCAATTGTGCAAGGAAGGAGGAGTAGAATTGAATCAAGACAACAGGGTTTGCAGAGCAGTTAAGGAATCAACAAAGGATCAATTGTGTTCAAGAATCAAGAACAAGTGGTGATCAAGGCAAGCCAAGATCAATTTTATCAGCTGATATTTATGTGAGAAGCAAAACACTTTCTCAAGAGAGACATATTGCTTTGTCATAGATTTAATTGCTCCAAGAACAATCAATAAAATAGCCACATCAAGCAAGCAGGTTTTCCCTGTTGGGTTTCTTAAGAAAAAATGCGTGTCAATTTGCATCATGTGTTTTTATGTCTATGTTTTTATTCCGTTGCTTATAAGTTGTTAAGAGGCTTTGTATCTTGGTGAAAGTTAACTAGTTTCAGTTATCAATTATTCATCTAAGTAGTTGCATGTGTTTTCATGGAAATTTAACATGTTATCAGAGCAAAGATAGGTATTAATACTAGCACCAAATTGATCAGTTAGTGAAGAGTGCAAACCACGCAGAAGGTTTGCGCTAGTGTTTTATAGAGGACTACGAACGAGATTTTTTTTAGGGTCGAGAGAATACGTTTTTTACAGATTTTTTTTTTTGAGTCAAACGAATATATGATTAAAAAAAAGAGACATGAAAAACAAAGGGTCCATTTTTTGGGGAGGAAGAAAAAAGGTCAAGAGTGCCCGTGGTGGCCGATAGCCCATCAACTGTTAGCAAGCCACCACAACATTGGTCGACGTGGGCAAGAAATCGCTTGGTCACATCATATAGGAAGGCAAGTCGAAGAACACAACACAACGATTGTAGGGATTGGTCGGGGGTCAACGTAGGGGTGGTGGAAGACCCGACAGTGTGAAAGGCAGTGAGTTGCCAACGTTCGATTGACCAAAGTTGTATCCGTAGAGGGATTCGTGACAACGGGCTGAGTAAGGTAGCAACTTGCATGAGAGACCTTGTTGCGCAAAGGAAATTCGGCTGAGATCACAACCAAACACGAAGCACACAACGTAAAAGGTAGCAGGGTCGACCGATAGAGAAAAAAAGGCCATCAAATGGCATAGGTGACCGATTCGATAGGCATCTCGTGAGGAGGGTTGAGCTCGTGGTGACTACGTCAACACAGAGACAGTCGATTGACAACAGGTGGACCAACAAGAAACTTGTGCAACAGGAGTGTGCAAGGAGTCTCTGGCAGATCAAGCCGACCAATAACTAAAAAATACATGAATCTGGCTAAGGATGCGAATCGCCAAGGATTTAGGGCCAAGGGCGCCAACTAAGAAATTAGTAGACAATCAATGTGCCGGTAGAGGTCGTAGACGATCAATCGAGTCAGAGGAGCCGACAAGATTGTTGAGAGGGCGATGTCAGCCGTGGGTTGTGTCGAGTGAAAAGTTGGCACAGATAAACAACTATCAGGGGTGGTCGTGCAAATTTGTGGAACAACCATAGATAGCCGCCAACAACTGGTGAAGCTGTTAGTTGCTGGGATGAATGGCCATGGAGGACGAGGACCATTTGTAGCAAATCGAAGGCATCAAACAATTGATAGTTCAACTAAGTTAGCGTGTAGGGTTGAATCCGAGTGCGTTAGGCTGGCAAGAAAAGGACAAGGTTTGAGCTGCCACGAGTAATAGGGGGGTTGCAGCTGAGGGCCATAATTCAGATTGAAATGAAGTATCATAAGTCAAGGCTCCCAAAGGACTTCCTCCAACTTGATAGAGACCATAAACCCTAAGTCCAAGTGTGAATGCATCTTTAGGTTTTCTTTGCCAAATACGTACCTTTCTATCAATGAATGCTACCTTGAAGCCTTTATCTTCCATCACAGAAATAAACACCAAGTTTTTCTTCAAATAAGATGCATACAATACTTCTTGTAGATGAATGGTTTGCTCTTGATTCAAGTGAAGAGTGACAGTACCTATCCCTTTCACCAGGTAGGTGGCATTGTCTCCAAGAATGATCTCCAAATTAGTCTTCTTTTCAATCAAATTTGAGAGGGCCTCTTTGTATCTAGTGAAGTGCCTTGAGGTTCCACTATTAATCAACCAATGATCCAAAGTAGATAGAGGAAAGGTAGTAGATAGAGCAGAAATAAGACAAAACTCCTTTTGTTTTTCTACAACATTACTTTCCTCATACCTGGAATTTCTCGATCTTTTGGGAGGTCGACCATTTCCATATCGAGCAGCAAGAGAATTCCTTTCTCCTTTATTGTTGAACTTGTTGTTCCTTTGATTGCCATTGCTTTTGAAGTTGTTGTTGTTGTTGTCGTCATCCCTTGGAGAATTCTTTTTGTGAGGACACTCTCTAGTATAGTGGTTGAACTTGTTACAATTGAAGCACCTTCCTTTTCTTCCTTCTTTGAATCCATGCTTGAACCCTTGACCTTGTCTACATGGACCAACATTAATTTTCTTCTTTGCATGACCTTGTCTCCTTGGACCAACATTAATTTTCTTGTTTGCATGAGTGGAGAAAGCAGTAGATTCATTTCCTTTTGAAGGCTTGTCTCTCTCCATCATCCTCGTCTCCTCTTGAGCACATCTAGCCAATAATTCATCAAAACTAGGAATCCTTTCTATACTTTGTCTTAGCAACAACTGATGCATTTGAAGGAGGCTCCACCACTTTTCCCTGCACATATTCCAATACTTCATGCTCCTCCAAAGTCATTTTCCATGCATGATAGTCAGATTTGTCATTGAGCTTGTACTCAGTCTTAAAGTAAGATGAAGAAGCCATTGAAACTTGTCCAATAAATATTTCTTGGTGATTGCTTTTCTCTCTCGCGCTTGGGATTTGTCTTCACATGGGCATTGATTCCATGTTAAATTTAGATAACAATGTTATGTTCTATGCTTAGCACAATTACTTCAATGTATCTTAAAGCAACCCAATGACAATTTCCAAATTAGTTTCCAATAACAATCATATTAACCATAAATTCAATTGACAATAACTGTAGATAGAACATAAAATAAAATGCAGAAGACAAGCCAAGAGAAGAGGACACCAGATTTGGCGGATGCCAGGGAAAAACCCCAATGTGTGGAAAACCCTTTGATCAATTCTTCTTATTATAAAATCAAATGTTCAACAACGAGAGAGAGTACAAAAAGTCAAAATTAACTTGTCAAATCGATGTCAAAACATCCTTGTCAAATCTGCAATCAACTGCAACCAAACCTAGCCCTAACCAAAAAATCAAAGATGGTTAATGCAACAATCAAATTTTTCCTTTGAAGCTTGGTCAAAGGTAGTCAAACTCAACCTCTAGCAGTGGTCAAAGATAACCCAAAATAGTCATAAAATCTGCAGTCAAACAAGCCTGCAGTGAATGCATGTCAAAGTCCTCCTTTTGCCTCGGCTTTTGTGCCCAAAAATGCGGCATGCTAAGATAGAAATTCACCCAGAAAGTCAAAGTCAAAGGATGCACGGAAAGTCAAAGTCAACACTGGTCAAACTACAAAAAACTCTGAAATTTTCGGCCTTGTAATTATGTCCATAAATTTGACCTCTTTTTCCACACGTGTGTGAGAGAGAGAATGCCCAATAGTTGTATGAACCAATGAGAGAAGGAGAGAGAAGAAATGTGTGAGTGATGATGATGCCAAATGAAGTGAGAGGTCACTTGTATTTATACAAGTCGATGAGGGTCAAGTGACACGTCCATTGGGCTTCATGAGTCCACATGATGATGTGGCCGACCTGACCAATTTGCATGTGTGGGCATAAATTCAAAAGCACACTTTTGCTTTTCCAAATTAGGTGATCTTTATAACAATTTTGGTCCTCTTGAAAGAGAAATTTAATGCAATCATCATCTCTATCAAATGAGCTGTCTAAAGTTGAATTCCCTCTAAAGATGACATCGTACAAACCCTTTTTCCTTGTTGTCGCCTGACATGTACACCTAGATGTGGGAAAAGTTTCCAACCCCACAAGGTACAGTCTTTAAGGCGCACCACTCAGAGTAGGGGCTGCCACCTATTCCCTACTCACTCCGTTTAATCTCTCTCTTGGGTAAGGTAAGGGGGGTGTCCCTAAGGAAAAAACTAAAGGAAAACTTGTTAGAACAATAAGCTCTAGGAGATCTAAGACAAGGCAATTACCACTCAATGTAACTTGATTATAGATTAATAACGAATTAGCATGTATAAATGTTAATGAGCAAATGAGATATGCTTGATTAAATCAATATGGCATTCAACAAGATATAAAGATGAGAGATTAATGCCTTATAAATAATGCTCAAGTTATGATACAATACTTCCAAGTTACAAGATAGGCAATGTTGCAAGAAAAATGTTAGTACAAATAATAAGAGATTATCAGTAATTAGAAATATGAGCAATAAGATTTGAGATATAACTTGCAAGAAAAGAAAGCTTGTACTTCAAGTAAAAATGCTTAAATGTGAAATGATATTCAAAAGACAATAAGCATGAAATTGACAAGTACAAGAGTATAAAGTTAAGCTTGCGAGTATATAATTAGCTCACAATTCCAATTACAACCACCAATTGAACTGTTAGAAAAAATAAAGATAAGGTTAGATGAATGGATATAAGACTAAGCTATGTGAAATGCAAGAATCTTGGTTGATTTAAAGTTATATGCCTAGCCTAAGGGTGAATGCCTTCTCCTCAATTGTTAAAACTTGTCTTAGAACAAGGTTGTTGGATGAAGCGCTGGGGAAGGAGGCTATGGCCTCATTAATGTTACCTACCCAAGGCTTCTAGCAACCCAAGTGCCTCTGTTCTTACAAGGGAATGGGCCACAAGGGAACTGCAAGGTAACCTGTTTTAACCGTTGTTTAAGGGCCAATCTTCTTAAATTGAGTGGTGGAGAAGGTTGTCCTAAAATTTCTATGTTTTAGAGATGCAAAAACTAGATCTAACATGCAGATGCAAATGCTTATGCAATACTCCAATGAGATACAATTATAACAATATACTTCAAAGAGAGACACTAATTCACTTATGACAGGATTATGATAGGCACTTGGATCACAAGATCACAATGAGATCAGCTTATAACAATGAAGTAAGAATAGATTACCCAATGAAGACAATGAGAATTAGATTGAGATGTTAGAGTAATAACCCAAATGCCTTAAATAGAAAGTACTCTTCAAAATGTTCTTCACTTAAGTTATGACAGATAGAATAAGTGAGAATTATACAATGTAGCACAAGTAGATGATGGCAAATGAGATTGCTAATTAGATTTAATTAGAGAAATTAGAGAATTAGAGGAACTACTTTAATCTAAGAAACAAGTGAGCTTAAGACAAGAATAACTCAAATACATTTAGATCAAATAACTACAAAGATCACAATAGATATTAGAGGAATGTAGTTAGATCTAAAATGCAAAATGAAACTAATTCAATGAGATGTAGGGAAACAATTAGGAGTTAGATCTAAAAAAAGAACAATGGAAATGAAACTAAGCTAAGAAAACAAAAAAAAAGATCCTCCCTCTTAAATAAGGAGGTGGGATACCATGGGATTGAATCCCAAGCTCCCTCAAGAAACAAGATCTTTTATTATTATTGCTACAAAGAGAGACCCTTTAGACAGAAAGAAGGGCTCTTAAAACCTTGAGGAGGGTTACAAATGATAGATCCTTGCAATAACAATGGGATCCCTTTCTCAAGTTATAATGAAATATTAAGAAATTCACAAGGTTAATGTCGATGGATCCTCTTCAAACTTGACTGAAAAGTTCTGCCAAATAAATTGTTTCAAACCCTTAAGAGCATACAACCCTCGCAATAATGAAGAATGACCTCCAAAGCTTATGGCCAAAGATGATGAAGAGTCTCAAAATACTCACGACCTTGCAAGGAAATAGGCCTGAAATTTTAATTAAAAATTATGGAAAAATTTATGATTAACTTGCAAATCTATATATACAAGATGAATAAAATTATGTACAAGGGTTAGAATACATACAAGATTTATTTACAAATTTACAATAGCGAAATCAAAGGAAGATGAGTATGACTCTATTCCTTGATTGGCAAATCAATAGCTCTTTAATAGAAGATGTATTCAGTAAAGAACAATAGAATAAGAGAAATTTGCAGATAAATAAATTTTTATAGAGCAGATGGTAAGAAAACTCCCTTGAATTTCCGAATGATAAGTCTTCAAGAAATCCCACTATGGGTTCTTTATCTCATATGCCTGGAGTAGTTGGTCAGTTAAGTTGAGAACGTCCCCAAGTGCCTAATATCTGATCAAATAAAATGATTTTCTACACACTTTTGGAAAATTTGTTAGATCCACGGAAATTGATGGCATAGTGAGAAGGAAGTCTAGGGGTTTAACCAAAAACCCACTAGATCTGCCCAATCTAAAGTGTTTCCTCAACTCAGATAATGATGCAAGGTAAGGTAACTATACACTAGTAAATCCAAACGACAAATGGAAATAACAAGTTATAACATTAGTAGAAATGAAGCACAACAGATCAAAACAATTTTACCATAAAACACTGAAGAATAACACCATACCTTTGCCCCCAAATACTTTCTTTTATTACTAGAGAAAATATTACACATGCAGTATAACTTCACTTAGCTAAGAGCTTGAAAATTTTTCATGTTACAAATGAGGAGCTTAGAGCTTCCTTATATAAAAAATGAGAGAGCTAGAACCCTCTAAATGGAGAAAACGACTAGCTTGACTTGATCCATGGCTAGATGCTTCCAACAAATTCGAACCCTTGATGCCACTGCACAAATTTAGAGGGAATATATTTGTTGGCCTTGATGGAAGAGCTGGATGGACCATATCTTGACCCTGGGGTGGTTTGGACCACTAGAATATCCTCAAAAAATATTTTCCTTAAAAATTTCTCCTTCAAAATAACTTCTTTGGACCAAAAAATTCGATTTCCTTGAAAGATAATTTCTTCGGGGCCAACAAATTTCTTGTGGGACTTTTCCTGCTTGAATCATGGAGATTCCTTGAATTTTTAAATTTATTTCCTTCTTGGGAAAGTCCACAACATTTTATTTTTTATTTTTTTCCATTTGGAGAGAATTTTATTTTCTCTCATTTTAATTTTTTGACTAATTTCCAGCGAATTATTTGCTCATTTTTGCTGGAAAATAAAAACCATGACTTAAGAGGGGTTTCAACATATTTCTCCACCCTCAAAGTGTGTCTAAATAGAAATTTTAGGAGTTGAGGTGTAATTTTAAGTCCTCATACTCATAACTTCTATAGACAACACTTTTTACATCTTTACATCAAATATTACATAAAATCCCATTTCAGAAGGGGAATCTTAACAATTAAAAATTGACCTCTAGACACAACTAGGTTCTGCGACACTTTAGAGATGATGTAGTATGACAATTTATATTGACTCTATACACTAGGACTCACTTAAGACTTCACCATCAAGCTTCACTCTAGCTTTGGAGGATAAATGGGAGAAAAACTTAATTGATTATGTGTTGAAAAACACAAATTATGAGCTAAGGAAAAAAAATCCCTAGAGTAAAAACTCTCTAGCAAAAATCTTAAGCTACCCAGAGGTGTTACATACTAGAATCATTTTTACATAATGGCCCACAAGGATGCAAAATTTATATTACAATTGAATTCTAGAATCTGCAAGATGACGATGAAATCTGATTTTTTTTGTTGATTGCTTTGAAGTGTGCTTAGTCCATGGGGTAGTTGACAGAAGTGGTCAATAGTCCTGAAGGACTGATACGGAGATCAAGTTCATCCCCTAGCCCGACACATGCAACACATCATGGATCGGTATTTGCTTGCCGTTCTCCCTCTGAAATAGAACAATCGATTTGGCAACTGTGTTGCACTTGAACTTGTTCCCCACCTAATCTGAAACCTAGTGTCCTCCTTATAGTTGGAGAAGTACTCTCTAACTTTTTGAAAATTGGTAGCTAAGGGATGAATTTCCTTGCATAAAATCTCATTTCTAACAATTCTAGAGTGACTTTCCAAAAATAGAAAGTCATGTCTATCATTTCAAGCATGACTGTCCAAAAATAGAAAATCACCTTGCATCAATTGGTAATCAAGTATAATTGACGGAAAATCACTTAACTTATCATTAATCAATCCTAATAATTCAATCTCAACTTAATCATCAATATTATTATTATTATTACTATTATCCTCTTTATGATATTACTATATTATTATTAAAAAGAAATTCAAGTCACTCAATCATGTCATATCTAACTCCCCTCAATTAATGCATATGTTACTCTCTCTCTCACTTAATGGATATGTTACACTCTCTCTTACACTTGCTCATTAAAAGCATAGCATATTCCTCTTACACACTCATTAAAGCATGTCATAAAAGATTCCTCTTACGCACTCGTTAATGCATATGTTACTTTCCCTCCTTAATGACATGAGTTACAAAGGCATGTGTGCCTCCTTAATGGCACGAGTTACACTCCCCTAAATGGCATATGTTACTCTTCCTCAAGGCATTCATATTACTCGTATATGTTAGAAAATCAGAAAGGCAAAAAGATTTTCTTTTGTTGATAATTACCTGTGATTTCTTTGAGTTCTTA
Organism: Pinus taeda; assembly: GCA_000404065.3. Lineage (NCBI taxonomy): Eukaryota > Viridiplantae > Streptophyta > Pinopsida > Pinales > Pinaceae > Pinus > Pinus taeda. The sequence continues at coordinate 27,041 of APFE030182057.1, forward strand.
TTATCTTTCTTATGTTCTTCTTTTATCGTAGTTCATCAAGCAATTTTTTTTTAACCACATGGTGAATTGGTAACTGTCAGTCCTAATCTATGGGAGACCTAGGATCAATCCTCGTAGCTGCCACTAGAACACCAAGAGTTCATCAAGCAATTACCAAAATCAAAACATGAAGATCAAGGGCACCAGCTATAGGCACTCAGCCAGGGCTAAAACCCCTATATAGGGGAAAACCTAGTCAAGAACTCTTCCTTTAGTAATTCAAATGAGATAGGCCAAGACCTTAGACCAACATACCTTCCTCCTCCACCAAGTCAACTTTCCAATAATATATAACAACCTTTAATAGTCTCTACTTGTCCAACAACTACAGTCCAGCATCAACCCATAAATTTCAGCCCCAGCTTCACCAGAATTTCGGCCCAGCTTCAGAATTTCCGCCTCCCAACAACTACAAAATTTCGGCCCTACAGTAACACTCCAAAACTTCACATGTGTGGAATAAGAGAGAAATTCACTTTCTTTTGCAAGATGATGACCTCCTCCTTCGCTATATTCTTTGTTCTTGTCCCTTGAATTTCACACCTTTTTTTTGCCCAGAAGTTGCAGATCGAACTTGTTGACAGTGTGTGTCAAATGAGGTCGAGTTGCTGTCTTTATATAGTGTGATTCTGCCCCCTAGTTTGGCCGACTTGTTGGAGGAGGCCTAATTGACCTATTTTACAATAAAATAAATTTCTTTGACAAATAAATCCCAAGAAGGGTCTTTTACAATATGACATGGACAAGGACACTTGACATAAACCCTAAAAGCTTGCAATGGAGGCTTTGACCTAAAAACAATTGACCCAAGCATGAAATCCATGATTTAATAAGTCAATTTCTATAATAATAAAATTTAATTTTCTTTTCTTTTGACAAATACATTTCATTATGATTCAAATATTTTACATCAACACTTTATGACCATAATTTGTTGTTGCTCCTATATATGTATCTCATATCATCTCATCTCCTCACTATTTGTGCATTGTGAAAGAAGGATTCGAACTTGAGAGAGAGAGAGAGAGAGTTAGAGAGATTTGAAGAAGATAGAGAGAGAGAGAGACTTGGAGAGTAAGAGCAGAACTTGAAAGTGGATTCCGTGTTTGCATCAGCGGCTGCTACTAGTGACCTTCATGCTACAATTTGTTCAAATTTGGGTGGACTTACTCATTCTCTTGATCTCTCATTGTACTTTGTATCCTTGCTGAACAATTGATATCTAATAGAAGAAGAATCTGGTTGGGTTTTCCCCTTGTGGGTTTTACCTTGGTCATTTGGACCTAAATTCTCTGTGTCTCATTCTGTTTTTGGCTGTCTTCTATTGTGTATTTGATTTATGTTCTATCTAAAATTGGTTAGCTAATATTGTAGCATAAAGAAGTTTTGTAATAAGTGATTGTTACAACATAGAACATACAATTTTCAACACAAATCTTGTAATATGGAATGGTGCTCCACTGTCTATGTACCAGATACTCTGTGAAGTCAAGCTAGTCAGGCAAGCGATCAAAGCGAACTCATGATCCATCCTACTGGAGAGTTCATTTGCATTTGTTGAAGTTGCAACTTGCTTCTTGCACTTCTTCTTCCTCAGTGGGCAATCACTGACATAATGGCCAAACTCTTGACAACCATAGCACTTGACCTTTGATAGGTGCTTTTTATTCTCTTCTTTTGAGCTTGGTCCCTTATGCGACCCCTTGTTCACTTTCCCTTTTCTTGCTTCCTCTCAACACTCAATGCCTTTCTGTAGCTACTACTCCAGCTAACCAAGTTAAGCCTAAGTTTTTCTTGAGTGGAGTCACTCTGAACGCGTTTCCAATTTGGATGTTTGTCTCGCCCATTGATCACCTAGACGAAAACACCCCACTCCTTGGTAAATCCATTGAGTGCTATTCAAATCACCTCCTCATCACTGGGCTTAGCACCCATTGTAGCAAGCTCATCTCTGGCAAGTCAAACTCTGGTGAGATGTGAAGTTATATCTTCACCCTTCTGCATCTTGATGGACCTCACCCTCTCTTTGAGAATCAAATTCCTATTTTCTGTAGGATCCTAGTACAATTCTATGATGACATCCCACATTTCCTTCACTGTCCCTTTTTTTGCGATATGTGGAACAATATGATCCTTGACTCCATCAAGGATCATTCTCTTCGCTTTCTTGTAGGTAGCCAACCGTTGTGGATCTGTTGGTATGACAACAATGTTCTCTGCAAACTCCTTCAGGCCATACTCGTCCAATAAGAGCGACATCTTGGCCTTCCAAACACCAAAGTTGGAGGCTCCATCCAACCTGTCATGATCTCTCAATCTTGCTACAACCATCTTTGGAAAATCTAGAAATTCAACGAAGTCGAATAAATTGGAGAAATAAATTGAAGAATTCAATATGGGTAGAAAATTGAAATGGGTTTCAACCCTCACTTTTCTCTTACTGTGTTTTGCACAAATCTTTCTTTTGCCCTTAGATCCGCTCTGGTACGATGTGAAATTTAAAGTCTGTTGCAGTAATTGGTTATTATTCTGCTATGTATTTGGATTATTTGTCAACTGCAATTACCTTGCATCAAATACTAAATAAAACACAGCTACAAATTCACTGAAAAAATAATAAACCACAGGAACTGAGAAAATTATGTACACGCACAAATAATGAACACCTGTGTTTTCAGACAAATGTCCCTGGAAAAAAACCCTAAAAAGAAAACCAATGTGCATATGAGGGTTTTATTATTAAAATCTTCAGTAAAAAATATTACAAGTAGTTGTTGTAAGATGGAAAACCTTCGGAAATTCTGATCACTTTTGCAAGTTTTGCTGAGCTCTCAGAAGCTATTCGACCCACCAGAACAAATTCGGCCTCCATTTGAAGCTGGTTTTGGCTCACACGTGCAACCTAACAGATAAACTCGACCCTCGTGGCAACTCGCACTGGCTATGAAAATTAACTTGACCTCCACTGGAAAATCTTGACCTCTAGTGGCTCTAATTGATCCTCTTGTGCAAATCGATCTCTCCTGTGTAAATATCCTTTCTTCAGAATTTCTCCCTCTCTGACCAATTCACACTGCGCGCTAGGGTAATTTGCACCCCTTGTTGAACAACTTGCACCACAGGAAAATCAACCTCTCTCTGCAGAAAAATTGATCTCTAACTCTCCTTGGAAATTTCGAATCTGTCCAACAATCTCTGCTGAAACCCCTGCTGATGATGTCCCTGCGCTGCCTCAACACCCTTGCTATCACTCCAACTCTCTGTCTTGATCTCTCACTGATCTGTTCTCCAAGTTCCCATCGATTTCCTCTTATATTCTTTCATTGATGAATCAATGGCCATGATCTAATCACTATCGATGGCTAAGGTCATCTTAACCCCATCAAGTGACTTTTCCAGAAGTCTAGAGGAAAATCGATTTACCCCAATTAATACTGATTAATTAAGCTTATTTCCCTAAGTATTAAATCTAATTAGGGCCTTTTCATGAGAATTTTTGTTTTGTTTTTTTTGTATCTTTCTGGGTATTGAAGAAAACATGTTCCTTAACCTCCTAGACACAATTTGAAACTAGAACACTTGTTCGAGCTACACAAACTAATATGTAGTAGTCGATCTGTGAGCAAGTTGAAGTTGTCAAAGTTTTGGGGACAAACTAATTTTAGGGGTGCCTAAAGGACGAGGCAATTTTTTTGGTTGAAATCTGGTCAAGATGACTATGGTGGGTCTTCGGTATGGAGACAGATTAGATGGAGAGTTAAACATCCTACCTTGGAAGGCTAGGGTCACCTTGGTACCCAAGGAAAACGATCATTGGGAGATTGTTGAGAACGAGATCCCAAAGCTGTTAGATCTTTTGGAGAAGGTTCTTTTGGCAAAGAAGGAGATAAAGGCACAAAGGGTACTTCTGGATGCTGTGAAGGATCATTTGATCCCTCACTTAACCTAGAAGAAGACAACCAAGGAGATGTTCGAAGCACTGATAGGGTTAAATCGGAGCAATATCATAAATAAGAGGATGATATTGAAAGATATGCTCCAGACTACATAGATGACTAGATCTAAATCAATTATGAGTTATCAGACGAAGATTAGGTAGATTTGTGATTAGCTTGCAACAGTGGGAGAAATCGTAGAATAAAGAGAGAGTCCATTATCGGTGAGATGTTTGTGAAATATCTGGAAAAACTTGTTGACATTCTTTAACCCAACGTTTTGGATATCAAGGTTAGGGAGAAGAGAAAGATACACTACAACGACAGAAAAGAGGAATATTGGTGACACTACAACAACCAATGTTTTAAAAACCGGAACTGGTGACCAGACTGGTCTAGCTAATGAACTGGGTTTCGAACCGGAACCGGTCGAACCAGGATTGGTCAGGTCTAAACGAACCAGTTTAAAAAAATACATTAAATAATTAATTTTTAGTGAAAAAAACTATTTTTAAGATTTAAAACCATGATTCCAAGCCAATAGAAACAAAATATGCAAGGTTTTCTCATCTATATACCATGTAAAGGTGAATATATCAAAATGGCATCGAGTGCAATACATATCCACCACAAAATACATAATCAGTGAGGCTCTAAATGGCCTCTAGAGTTCGAAAACATTCCTCTAAGCTATGGGGTCACTGAACTACTACAAGACTCAAGTCTACATATCAGTGATCAACAACATGATCACTCCTCATCATGATCAAACTCATCACCACTACTAGACAAGAGATCATCAACCTGAGCTACATAAATAATATGCCTCTGAGTTTGAGGACTCCTAAAACTCCTCTACAACTTTAGTAGTAGCAAAAATAGACATCAAAACTACAAATCGCTGCTCAACGTGGTCACCCATGAAACTCATCATTGATTCAATGCTACTGGAAATACATAAACATCATCAACAAGAGATACATGAACATCATCTAGCTCAAAGTCTTCAGACTTGGATTGCTCAACCTTATAACATGATAGAACTTGAAAAGGTTTAACATGCCTAACCAATGATTTTGGTTTGAGTGAAGGGTTCATCTCCTCAACCTTGTAATAACTAGTGGTTTTCCTTTGAGTGAAGGGTGCATTCTTGTTAAGGCCATGGTAGAGGAGTTCAACAATCAGTACCACCAACATCAACAAAGTTCAACAATCAATGCCACCACGATCAAGGTTCTTAAAGGGCTTCATGCTCTTGATCACATGCCAATATCATACCCTCACGCATGATAGAATCAAATGGAAACATTGCAAACCCCCAAACCATGAAATCCTGAAAACCATTAAGTCTGTTGAATTTTGAGTGAAATCTAAAATTCTAGTTTCTGCATATGAAATCCAACGAGGTTGAAACCACTGTCAAACATCCAGAGTCATTTCATGGTAATGTTAAAAATTTAAGTAAAAGGATGAAAATGAAAATTAAAGGAAATGTCACTTTTACTTCAAGAATTTAACATTACCATTAATTGCCAACATTGTCAGGGTTGAGATGTGTCAGGAAAATGAGAGGGTAGGCATGTTTTTCTTGGAGGGACTGTTTTTGGAGGAAAACAACCCCAAATTTCCCTCAAACCAGCTTCAAAACTCACAAAATGGCATTTTGTGGGGGTTATAGTTGCCCTGGCAATAAACCGGTCTGTTTAGGACAAAACCGGTTGGTTAGGACCGGTTAGGGCAAAAAAAAGGTGACATGAGGAGGTAAACCGAGTTTTTAAGCCGGTTTGACTGGGTGGGCTTGCTAACCGACCGGTTTGATTGGTTACCGGTTTAGACCAACCGGTTTTTAAAACACTAACAAGAACACAAGATTGAGAGAGGCATATCGGTGAGTAGCGCGCTGGGTCCGAGGGAGAGCATAGAAGCTACAAATCTAGATCTACAAAGACGATCGAGCACCAATCTTGGGCAGATCTGCTAGATCAGATCCGGTTTAGTTGTTTTCTGTATTTTCTTAGTTGGTCCATTATCCCAGGACAAGAGCCCATGTAGGTTTGGATTATTAATGAAAAACTTTGTTGGGAAAAATTTGTGTGTTGTGTTTTTTATGAGATTGCTTATTTTTGCATTTGTTAAGGTAAGAACCTAGTTGTATTATTCAATAGATTTTCTTTTTGTTAGGTTAATGATATATTGGGTGCTAGGTTTAACGAAAATTAACCATTTCAACAACTGGTGGTGTGGAAGGGACTATACATCCATGTGGATGCTCCTCAAGGTCCATCATAGACTCATCTTTGCCTGAGCAACGATGAGGCTGCAACTTGCAAGGTGTCTCATGTTGGGCTAGATGTCCTCCTCAATGTGTTGGAACGGTGTCAAGCCATCCCTTAAGGGATATCCATGCATTTGTGAGGAACCACTTGAAACATGCCCTCAAGATCAAGTGAGATCGACATCATCAAGTAAAGAAACCATTAAAGTATCATAGTGAGCCATATTCATTGTTGGGGGCACAAAAATACTTCTCACAAGCTTGGCCTTCAAATGTCTTTCTAGTTGATGGTTTGTAAGCAAGTTACCACACTTGTGTTAGGGACAAATATACTATAAACCCTATTAGGTGCTTCCAACCCTAAGGGGAGGGACAATTCCTAGGTAGACCCTTCAATCCATAGGTCTATGTGATAAATGTGTAAATGGAATGAGAAAGATTTTGAGGAAGGTGCCATTGTCTTGGCGCCAGTGAAAAAGGTCTAATATCTTGAGAATAATGATGATAATAGGGACCAATAGTGGAGGCTTGAGTTACCTCTTTCCTTGGCATGTGTTTTCCACCCCTCTAATGTGCCTTTTACTTAAATGAATTTTCTTGTCTTTCTTGCATAACTTGGGTGCTCAACTTGCTTTATGCTTTTTCAATACCATTTAAAGATGTAGTGGTTTATTGCTTATCGAGGTTGGCACATAATATGTTCCTTTGATTTAGTGAGAGTTTGATATGCTTAGGAATTGTGTGATGGCTAATGAGGGGGGTAGAGCTTAGGCTAGGCTTTTTCCCATGTGCCTACTATTAGAGCTGACCATCTTTTGCATTTTGCATTTTCTTTCAGTTATGGCCATATATGTTTTTATCTTTATTTCAATTGCATCAACCTCTTAGGTTAATTTTTGCGTGCTGTAACTCAAGGATGTGGATATAAGGTGCTTGTACCAGTGACAAATGACAATCAACCTAAAGAATGGAAATGGATATTAGGGATAGATGGAAAATGACAAGTATGGCTTACCTTGGACACACTATAACAATCAATGCTTCCTATTTGTGCCCCTCTTGAACAATGGAAAGAAAAGGCCTTATGGGAGGTCACACTGGACTATGGGCAAAGAATAACCTCCCATGTGAAGTGTGGGAACAAGGGTGCAATCAAGAGCGTTCAATTATCTAGCAACCTGTGATTCATGTTATAATTCCCTTAACATTAAATGAAAGCACATGATATAGAAATGGTTAGTGTACATTTTGATAGATGACCCACTTTCCTTCAAGAAGTATGCTAGATGGGGAGAGAATTGACTGGAGCATAGGTGGAGAAATTTGAAGCAAAGCTATATGTGGACGAGGATCGTCATTGGGATGCTGGTTGACCAAAGGGGAGAAATCTTTTCTCCTAGGGCTTACCCACTTTTGGTGGGTAATAATTCCCGCACCTCTAAGCCATAGATGACTGTGGGTTGAATAAGGGATTCCATAAGGGATATCTTGGACAGAATGTCTTGAAGACAATGACGAAAATACTTACTCTAAGAGCAACTAAGGATCAACCCTTTGTTTATGAAAGATTGATAAGCATGCTGAAGACTGAAGTGAGGCTATGAGAACTATACCTCGAAATAAGTATAAGTGCTAGTGACATGGGTCTCCTCTCCCTCAAGGAAGAAATGGTGGTCTAATAAAGTTTCCTTTGACGCGTTGAAGATCATCATATTTGTTTTACCTAGGTTGACACTCAAATGTTGAAGGCTAGAGTACCCAAGCATCTATCTGTCTTTGTAGCCCCTTTCGAGAAGAGGCGAAGAGTAGCGCGTCATCAAGGAATAGCAACATAGAGATCAGACCTGGTGTAAGAGGCACCCATCATTGTCTTGGATATGATCTTGTGGAAAGGACTCAAGCTCATCTTTTTAGATACCGAAATGATTGCGGGAGAAGGTGCACCCCTATTTGAATCCAATGATACTCTCGATAACATTAGATATCCCATGTGCAACATGGAGACGACCATGAACTGATAATGGCAATTAACAGTGTCTCGAAAATACTCACAACACTGTCTTTGGAATAAGGCCTCATGGTGAAGAGCAATGTCACGTGTCCTCAATGATGGCTTGGAGTGTAAGGAGGTGATCAATGGTTTGATGTGCTTCTCAGGACCTTGCTTGGCCCCTAGCTCTAAGGAGTCTCCTCCCAAGCTCCCTAGAGAGCTTCATAGGAAGGACAACTTTGGATGGATTCTCATCATCTTTGTAATTATTTGTTCAGGGTGTGGGATGACATTGTCTAGAATGAGACAAGGTGAGAAATAGTAGCAACTAGAGATGAGGATGTTCAAAATCTAGCCCTTAGTGGGACAGTGAGGACAGGCGGCAAGAAGTAAGGACTTGAAGGGTTGAAAGAACATGAAGGAAGACTCAGGTTCTTTGAACTAGGGGAAGAAAGATTTGAGCCATATAGATTGCTTCATTTTTTATAAGAATTGCCCCTATACTTCTTAGTGTCATATGAAGAAGGGAAAGAGTGAATAGTAATTGAAGCATTTTGCAGGGAGTGTGAAAGCTTCCTTCCATAGGAGCAGATTAGCTTGCATCAACCTTCAGCATGGTGTTATGCCTCTGCAAGTTTCTACCAACACTGTTTTTGGTGCCAATTAGTATGTGGATAGTGGAGCTTCTAGACACATGATAATGAACAAATCAACCTTCTTTATGTAGGATATTCTGGCATGTAGGTGGAGCTTGTTGATGATGCTAAGTTTTTAGTGATTGGGATGGGTTTTACACATTCTTCATCTCCACAATAGAGGTTCATTGAGTTACAAGAGGTTTTGTATGTTCCAGTTTTAAATTTTTAATTAAGAGTTTTCTTTCAATTTCTTGTCTCACAGATATAGTGTATGGTTGAATTGATCAAGTGATCGTTGAAAAACACAGCCTGGATTTTGGTCAAGTTTTGGCAAGAAGAGTGTGTGAGGATGGGCTTTATAGGTTGCTTGCAAATCCTATGAACCATGGAGCTTTAATGCATAGCAGTGACAATTTGTGTGAGCTTTGGCACAAAGGAATAAGCCACTTGCATTATGGAGGCCTGCCCCTTCGAAAGGCATGGTGTTGGGGCTGTTGGATTTTAAGGTATAGATAACAAGAGTTTGCAAGGCATGTGCCCAAGATTGCTTTCCCAAGTAGTGAACATAGTTTGAGAGGGATTTTGGATTGATAGATAAGATGGATGTTGACTCATGTCATTAGGTTTGTTGGTATCTTCTATTATGTTTCTTTTGTTGATAACTCTTCTTGGAAAACTTGGATCTATTTTATGAAGACCAAGGATGAGGTCTCTAGTAGGTTCTAAGAGTTCAATGCTCTCGTGGACAACCAAACAGATATTAAAAGCAAGGCATTAAAACATGACAATGAAGGAGAGTATATTGCAAGAGTTTGATTCTTTTTGTAGAGAAGCAAGGATCAAGAGGGAGTTGACAAAACTTTACTCCTGTAGCAAAATTGGGTTGCTGAAAGAATGAATAGGCTTATTGTGGACACTGGAGACGTCCAAAAGTTAAAACTATGGTGCATGGCTTAGATCCGCTGACGTTCCATTGGGCATGTGTTTATTGTAAGACAGTCTATATCCTGCTTAAGTGTCCTCATAGTGTGTTGAAGGACAAGATACTGGAGAAAGCTTTCATTGGTGAGAAATGCTATGTATCACACCTTCGTGTTTCCGAGTGTCTTGTTTATATTCATATCTCCCAGGAGAAAAGAACTAAGCTTGAACACTCTAGTTTGAAGGTTGTGTTTGATGATATCGATTTGAAGGCTTATAGACTCTACATTTCGTTACGTCAGAAGACAATAATGAGCCAAGACACAAATTTTGATGAGCAGGCATGATCCTCAAGTCTTAGGATCCCCAGCAGAGGTTGGGGAGGCAGAAACACTTGATGTCCAAAAGGTTGATCCATGGAGATTAGAAATGTCAGGATCAGGTCAGCAAAGGTTTCAGAGGTGGAATCAATGCTATAGTATCTTCCATTCAGCAAGGATGGCTAGGTGGCTTATCTAGACATTGCAGGAGGTAGATGCTCAAAACTCTTTTTGGGTGAGTTATCCTCCTAAGCTGTTTCCTAATTATATGGCACTGATGTCTTTCATTATTGATGCAAAGCCTTCTGTTTATGGGGAGCCAATTCGGTGAGGTGTGGTGAGATGCCCTGGTGGAGGAATTAAGTCCATCATGACAACTAATTTGTGGAGAGATTCTGTGACAACCAGAAAGGAAGTCAATGATTGACTCCAAGGGCATTTACCAGGCGAAGCATGCAACTGATGGCATTGTTGAGAAATACAAGGCTCAGCAGTGTTGAGAAGTACATGGCTTGGTTCAGAGCGAAAGCATTCCTCAAGATAGCAGGAGTTGACTATGAGGAGACCTTTGCTGCAGACATCAGGTGTACTTCCAAAAGACTCATATTCTTAGCATCAGTTATTGGTTGGTCTCTATATCAGATGTATGTGTATGGGCATGTGATCCATGTATGCAGATTGAATGTTAAGGCTGCATCTTTGAATGGACTGGTTGAGCAGGAGGTTTACATAAATCAAACTTAGAGGTTTTGAGGTGCATGGATGTGTGACCCATCTATATCAGATGTGGGACCCATCTATAGTAGATATATGTTAAGGCTGCATTGGTGAATGGACTGATTGAGGAGGAGGTTTACACAAATCAAACTAGAGGTTTTGAGGTGCATGGGCGTGTGACCCATTTATGCATATTGATAAGGCCCTATATGGGCTCAAGAAGGCAATCCATGCCTGGTACTCAAGGATTGATGAGTACTTTACTAATATTGCAACAGATCCCAATCTTTATCATTTATTTGATTAATCTGATCTGTTTGTTTTAGTCCTGTATGTAGATGTTTTGATAGTTAGAAGTAGTTTAGAAAAGATCATAGCATAGTGCAAGACAGATGTTGTGTGCAAGTTCAACATGAAGGGCATCAATCTTATGCACTATTTTTTGGCTGTAGAGATTTGGCATAGTCTGGGTGAGGTCTTCTTCAGTTAGGGTAAGTATGCAGCTGAGAATTTTGAAGGGATTCTAGATGGAGTGTAAGCCTACACTTCTCCAGTGATACCAAATCTGAATTACACATTGATGTACAGGGAGTGGGTAGGTTCCCTTATATATATGGTGAATTTCAGCCCTGAATGTTTTTCAGTAAACACCTTGAGCCACTATACGGTTTAGCTGAGGCAGATTCACTGTGTTGTTGCAAAGGATCTGCTTGGTGACCTAAAGGGCACAGTTTATTATGGCCTGAGATATGTAGGAGGTGTTGAGTTGATGCCGAATGGTTTTGTTGATTCTGGAAATGCAGGGGAAGGTAAGAGTACTTCAGTGTTTTGTTTCAGTTTGGGTTCAAGTATGATACCTTGGTTCAGCAGGAACTAGGTAGCAGTGGCACTTAGTTTTGTAGAGGCAAAATACATGGCAGCTAACTCTGCTAGTTGTGAAGTTTTCTGGCTTTAGAAGTTGTGTTGACTGATCAGAGCTTGGGGCCTACTGTGGTATACTGTGACGATTAGAATTGTATCATACTTTTTGAGAATACATTGTCCTGTGATTGCTCCAAGGACATAGACAGCTGATACCATCTCCTTTGGGACAAAGTTCAGAAGGGTGCAATGACCCTAGAGGATATTCCTTCAGATTCGCAACTTGCAGATTTTTAAATTTTTGACCAAACCCTTGGCAAAGGAGAAGTTTGAGATGAGACTAGGTTTGGTGGAGAACACTTTTCTTTCAAACAGGGAGTGTTGTGTTATGCCTGTTGCTCAGCTAGTAATAATCCCAGAGATGGTGCAGAAAAAAGGACAACAGAGATGCCACCTTCAGCCTTTGTATACAGCAGTGATGAACAGGTTGAATGAGGGCGCAGGAGACAAGGATATAGAGTGTTGTTTTGTAGAGGGTGCATGCATTGCTTCAGTGAACATGCGCCACCTTCATTTAATTCCAGTGAAGATGCTGTTTCATATTTAGCAATTGCAGTTTTAGATAGGTTTTTTTCTATTATCATAGCTTTCCTTTTGTTAGTCGAAGCTTCGGCATGGATGCACCATCTTTCATTTAATTTGAACTTAGATGCTATTTCAGATTTAGCAATTCCAGTTTTAGATAGAATTTTTCTACTATTGTAGATTTCCTTTTGTTAGTAGCATGCACAATCTATTGTTAGTAGGAGGGCACAGATCTCAAGGAAGGGATGCATGTTTGCATCCTCTAGTGCATTTTCTAGTTGAGGTGCACTTACTTGGCATTCTCATCTTATGCAACTAGGGTGCACTGGGTGATCAGATTAGAGCTAGGGATTAATACAGTCAACCACTTAAGATTTTGCGTGTCTAGATTCATTGTACTTTCCCTCCTTTCCCTATCCTATAAAGTAGATGCAGAACAGACCACTGTGTTGGTAGTGAGTTTATTTTAGCTATCAGTGTATTTTCTTCTTTCAATTATCAATAGAAGACAGCTGTGTTGAGTGTTTCAGATCTGTGTATTTTCTGTTTGAATTTTCAGTGGTATGTGTTTGTTGATCAGTGTACTTCAATTGGCTGTTTTGATTGAAGCTTTGAACTTTTCAGCTACCTATTTAGCTTGTTCTAAGTGCATAATCTACTCATCGTCGTTTCAAAATTAGTACTCTCAGTGATTGGCTTGATTTTCCCTTGCATGGGCACAGCTAACTACCCACTTTAGATGTTCTGTGTCCACTGTTGTTGTGTCCTCCGATCACAGCATTTAATTTTTCCAAACCTTTGAATATTTAGATTTTCAGCCTAACTGCATACCTGTTTGGAGTCACATCATTCTCAATAGTGAATATTTTTGGTCAATATGCAGCCTTTTTTGGGTGTCTCAGATTGTGTCTTACGTACTCATCATGTTTGGGTTCCCTTCTGCATGTCCTAAGATGTCATTACTTGCAAATCTGCTTCGTCAGATTAGCTAATATTGATTTAAAATTTACATTATCTGCATGACTGTTCTGACTTGTAAATCCTATCTGCAATGCTTATGACGTCATCCAGAGCTCTCCCATCCTTAGAGACTCTCAATCACACTTGACTGTAGCAATTAAACTTGGTTGCATTAACAAAACCTTCTCCACAACTCATCTCCCTGAATTTTCAGACATCTCAGTGATGTCATTTTTTTGTGAGTTTTTCTGTTTACACAACCCATCCATGCATTTAAAATCTTATTCACAGGCTATATGGTGGCACCAATTTTCACACTAACAGTAGCATTGTCCTGTTCACATACAATAAAATGCAGGTTTTATCCAAAGAAAATGATGGGGGTGAAACTAAGAACTTGACAGTTGACATTTTGAATTCCTCGGGACTAGCAAGAGAATTTGAATCAAGGGATTCTGTACCTCCCCTGGAAGTTAACTTCGATACAGAGGCAGATGTGTCTGGGGGTGCAGTTGTTGACATGAGAAAGCATCTTGATGATGAGCCTTCTGGAATAGGAAGCAAGGATGACAAAAAGTTGACCAAGCGAGCAAAGAAAAAGCTTAAAGAAAAGAGGTGGGATGATGGTTTGTGCAAAGCCACATTTTTCAAATGAAAATGGTATTTGAATTTGAAATGAAATTTCATATGCATGATGTTTCTCAAATGTGCCTGTGCTCAGGGAGCTAGAGATCAGAGCCGCTGAACAAAAACGTCTGGAAGGTGGCCAAGCACCAGATAGTGTTGATGCATATGAGCAGTTGGTGCGGGCATCTCCAAATAGTAGCTTCGTTTGGATCAAGTACATGGCTTTCCTGTTATCCATTGCAGACGTTGAGAAGGCACGTGCAGTTGCTGAAAGGTAAATTAGAAATGGTCACTAGAAATAATTTACCCTCTTTAAGAATATAAACATTTCAAAAACAGCATAAAATGATTGGAAATGCTATTTGTATGGCAGGGCTTTGCAAACAATAAATTTCAGGGAGGAAGAAGAAAAGCTAAATGTTTGGGTGGCCCTTTTTAATCTTGAAAATGTTTATGGCATTCCACCAAATGTGCGCTCTGATTTTCAACTCATTTCTTTTTGTAACTAGGAAGCATGCATTCTTTTATTGTTGTAAAAGTAATCTTCCATTGGATCTAACTATTCGGTGATTCATTATAGGAGGCTGTTCTAAAAGTCTTCCAGAGAGCACTGCAGTATTGTGACCCCAAAAAAGTTCACCTTGCTCTACTGGGAATGTATGAAAGGACTGGACAGCAAGAAATGGCTGATCAACTACTTAAAGCCATGACCAAAAAATTCAAAACGTCTGCCAAGGTATTTGGAACTGTGCCTTGGAGTTTTACATTGTGTTCTTCCATTTTTCTATTTCTGAATAAAGTTTGTTTTTTCTTAAGTTTTTTGGTGGTGCAAGGAATGGTGGGCTATTTATTCCAGTTTGGATTCTGTGTATGTTACTGAACCTTGAATTTTGTGATCCCAGGTGTGGCTGAGGAATCTGCAAAACCTGTTGAAGCAAGGAAGTGATGCGGCTGAAATGGTTTTGAATCGTGCATTAGTTAGTCTTCCACGTCATAAGCACATTAAGTTCATTTCACGGGCTGCAGTTCATGAATTTAAAATTGGTTCAGCTGAAAGAGCACGATTTCTGTTTGAAGGAGTGTTAAGGAATTACCCTAAGAGAACAGATCTATGGAGCGTGTATCTTGACCAGGTAGTGTGTAAGGTGCACCATGTTTTTTCATATTAGGATAATTAATTTCTTGAGGATATATTTCATAAATTCAGTTTGAGATGCATAGTTGCAGCGGGTTACCCAATGTGAATTTATTGTTCAATGAGGCTGTTTAGTTGTTTACACAAATTCTTCTTCATTGCAAGTTGCCATTATTTGGTATATAACTGTACTTTTTCTTATGTGATGTAGGAAATTTGCAGAGGAGATGCATCTGTCATTCGATCCCTTTTTGAAAGGGTCACTTGTCTGGACTTGCCTCCTAAGAAAATGAAGGTAATGTATTTGGCATATCTATGGTACTGAAACCAATATGGTGGGTCATATTCTGTGCAGAATTTGCTTTTGTTTTCTGGTTTGCATTTTTCTGTAGAAAAGAATTCAAATCCATGGCATTTTGATGTTTTTTACAGTTTCTCTTCAAGAAGTACCTTGATTATGAGATATCTCAAGGTGAGGAATCACGGATTGAAAATGTGAAGATAAAGGCAATGGAATTCGTTAACAGCAAACTTGGTTGAGAAACTTCTTGTTGATTGATTGAGAAATCATCTGGTGGAATATGTCAAGAAAAGGGAAATCAATTTTGTTCATGGTAAGCTGGGTTGAGAGACTCATTTATTGATTAATATTTGAATATAGGACTTGAGTCTCAGCAGTTCAATTCAATGGAGTTATTAAGGTTCAATCTCTGAAAGCAAAGCAAGGCAAGGATGAAGTTAAACTTGGGCATAGCAGCTAAGCTATTGCCACATGTCCAATTGTGGTTATTATCTGGGAGACCCCAGCTTCTTTTGAAGTTTTGAGATTGGCTGAAAGCCTGCAGTTTATCCCTCAGAGCAAGGTTTCTGATGATCAGAAACTCCTGTGAAGAACATTTGAGGCCAAGCGGATATTTGTTATTGTATTACATCTCTAAATTTTCAGGATTTGGTTTCTGATTCTGCTGTTAATAGCTGATAGGTACAATTGACTTCTTGATGACATAATAGAAGCAATTTTCAGATTGTCAAAAATGTAAGAGAATTCCGATATGGAAAATTTTCATTTCCTTTTTGCATGAAAATGGACAAGTTGCTTGCTTCAACATTGATGTAATTTTCTGGTTTGAGGACCAGCTTCATCTTTAGTCTTCAATTATTTGCTAGATTGATTATTTGTTCACCCAAGATGGATCATTATTCTCACAGTAACTTTTTCCTTGTTCCTATGAGGAAAGTTTTGAATCGCTTCCATCAGCATGAAAATGGAAAAGTTGATGAGGTAGTAAAATGGCTGGAAAATTGCTGTTAATTTCAGGTTGAGGATCGGCCTCATCTTTAAACCTAAATTATTTGCTAGATTTGATCATTTGGTCACCCCCAAGTGGACCATTATTTTTACAACCAGTTTTTTGTATCCCTTCATTGCTACTATTAACTTTTGCACAATAAAGAAGATTCACAGGAAAAGGAAAGACAAACCAAAAGAAAGTGTGTAGTTGAAGAGTAAAAAAGCCTAATTAATTCCGAGACAAACATTGGAAGCTCTATCGTGCTCTACAGGATTTTTGTAAATCTTTTCTCCAAACTCTGGTGCATCTTTCAGTGCTTTGTGGCTCTCCATTGTAATGCCCTTAAATAATATTAATTATGGAAAGGTCTTGTATGTCACTCACGTACCATATATCAATGATACACGAAGTTTTCTGTATGTTGGGATGCCAGTGCGTGGAGACACCTATCTGTACATGTTGATGTTCCCCCAAATTTTAGAATACAATGTACAATGTGGTACTCCTGAAATAATTCAATCGTTAATTGAACTAAACATTCGCGATGGAACTATGAAACTGTTCACGATAACATGATAACTGGTACGAGGAGAAGAAATTCAACCCCAAAAGATCTCTAAAACCCAAACACAATCAGCTTTATTTAAAATCACTATATTAATCCTCGAAGAATATGATATATTTCTCTCCAACACCCCAAGAAAGCCAATGCAGCACCACAAATGTCAAATTGAAAGTAGAGAATTGCCAATGCAATTGAATGAGTTCTCATTCGTATCAATAAAAGGTCAGAGAACAAAATAGTAAATGGTATAGTGCATGGTTAGGAACTTCGTTGAATAACGATGGAGTGTTTGGGGTTTAAGATGGATAGAAATGCATATAACGCACGGAGTGTTTAGGGTTTAGGATGCATATTAAATATATTAACACACTTGAATAACAATGGGGTGTTTGGGGTTTAGGATGGATAGAAGTGTGTTTGAATAATGATTGGAGTGTTTAGGATGTATATTAAATGTATTAACATTATAAGGTAGGGTTGACATTATTGATAAAGAAGTAGGCACTGGACATGACTTACTTTCGTGCTCAGTAAAGTTCTTACCTAATCTCTAGTACCTGATACGTATCAGAGCCTTATTCTCCAATCCATGTCATTTGGTATCAGAGCCTCATTCTCCATTCCCGGCCTTTCGACAGTGACCCTTGGTCAAAGTTTCATTGTTGTAGCCATACAATTTTTTTTGGAGTTTCTCCAGCTTGCAAATCTTGTTGACACTGAAGCCCTTGGTCATTGAAAATATTAATTTACCAAAAAAACCTTGACCCTTCGTCAAAGTTTCATTGCTGTAGCCATGCAATTCTTTTGGAGTTTCTCCATCTTGCAAATCTGGTTGACACTCAAGCCCTTGGTCATTGAAAATATTAATTTACCAATGACCCTTGGTCAAAGTTTCATTGTTGTAGCCATGCATCTTTTTTTTGGAGTTTCTCCATCTTGCAAATCTTGTTGACACTCAATCCCTTGGTTATTGAAAATATTAATTTACCAAAAAATACCAAGTCCTTTACCATTGACGGGAAAAGAAAAGATTAAAAAAAGGAGATGATAAGAGAGCAGACATATTATAATCAAAAGGAAAAAATAAATTCAAATTTATATTAGAAAAAATAAAATTGAATATACACACACGCCATTGCCATTATGTGTTGTCTCGCTGACATCTCCTCGTTACCATATAGATCACTGCATAGTTGTACCATTCATAAAATTGTCGTTGTATGGATTGTTGTATGATGAAAGACAAAGCCAATTAATATGTGTGGACGCCACTATTCATTGTCCAGTTTATGGGTGCATTTTGTAGTTCGGTTCGTTAGGCTTATTGGACGGTGGATATGTCTCACTCAAGATAAATTACAATTAAAATATATATTAGTTATAGACAGTGAAAAAATATATTATAAGTAAAGTTAATATGTTTTTAACTCAAGTCAGAATTTATTCTTTTTAAGATTGTTTTAATTTGGTTATATGCATCTAATTAAGTTGAAGTGACCATTAATATTAATATTAGTTGAAGTCAGAATTTATTCTTTTAAGGTTGTTTTAATTTGGTTATATGCATCTAATTAGTGATCATTACTTTTTAAGATTGCTTTAATTTGATTATATGCATCTAATCAAGTTGAAGTGACCATTAAGAAAGATTACTTAATGGTCATTTAACAAAAAAAAATAGTCATTTCAATATTTTATGAATGGAATATACAAAAAGGGTTACTTAATGGTGTTTAAAAGAAAAAAAA
>APFE030182057.1:45740-60770 GCA_000404065.3 Pinus taeda
TTTATAAAAATAGATTTTTTGAATTAATTAAAAAAAGGGTTATTTAAAAAAAAAGTTGATAAAGGGGAAGGGATGTTTATTTTATCCTTTTATAAAATTTAAAATGGAGCAATTTGAAATCTAAAAGTGAAGGAACAGAGATTTTCGTAGCAATTTGAAATTGAAAGTGAAGGAACGGAGATTCTCGTATAAAGGTAACATGATCTCATGTTATGGGTTATGTACATTAAAGGGAACATTCAAGGAAAAAAGATTAATCTCTTTATCAACAAGAACTGTGAGGAAAATTACAATATGTAATTTGTCATGGATTATCAATTCCGAAATAAAATAATTGAGAATAAAGATGCATTTTATTCCGAAGTATAATACAAAATTTAAAAATTACAAGTAATAATTGACGATTATGAATGTATATTTCAATTTAGTGTTGTAACTATGTTTAAAGGTGTTTGATATAATGCTCGGTTTACCTTGGTTTAAAGCACTTGGTACTTTCATGTTAAACATGGAAAGTATTTTCGTAATTTTCCTATAAAAGGAAGATGATGACATCCCAAGAAATAACAATGAAGTCTGAATCGATAATACCTTCATAAAAAGACTTTAAAGATATATTGTAAATGATGTCTCAAGAAAATTAAAAATCAATATCAAGGACAAAGAAAGAATTTGATGAAATTATCTTGGATAAAAAAAAGAGAAATTTCTTGCTGAAAATCAATGGTTAGAAATTATTTGCAAATTGAGAAATCCAAGGTTATGATACAGTGGTTGGAAAAAAAAATAGAACAACTTATCCATAGGGAAGCATTGAAATTTTCAGATGTGAAAATTCAAGTCCAAATGAAGGGAACAAATACAAATCTCATTAACCTCATAGTTTAGTCAAATCCAAATCCAATTGAAATAAATACTACATAGATGTTGTAATTCAATTGACAGATTTTTTGAGAGAAGTTTTAGTAATCAAACCAATAACATCAATTTGCAAAGATCATATGCCAAAAATAAGTAAAGAAAATACAAGTACATTAAAAGAAAATAAGGGCACACGAGCTCCTTATCGACATCCGAATTAGAAGAGTAGACATCTCAACTAGTAAGTGAATCTATATCAATCAAGGCATAAAAAGCTAGTTTACTTTCCAAAGAATATCGATGTCAAATTAAGTCTCATGCTAACAACTCGTCTTTGGAAGCTTATAAGTGCAAAATTGCAAAAAATATTAATTTTGGATGGTTAGTATCATTCCACAGTCCAACAAATATTATACCACAATTAGAAGTTCATATTGTCTTGTATTATCAAAGATGATAGTTACAAGATTTGGAAAGACATGCTTTAAGGACCAACATCCCTTTAGGAAAATTTATGAAGATAGTTGCCCCTAAGGGAGCAACTCGATTAGCAATCATTGTGATATGAAGTCTTTGTGAAGTGTGTGGTTCAACGTTCAAATTCCCCTTGAAAACTTTGTTAGCTGTGCATGGGGGCACACATGGATTCACCTAGAGGTTTTGTGGCAATGGTCAGAATTGACCTTGTGTCACACGAGTACGAGCCCAACCTAGTTGGCGATTCCTCTACATACAAAAAAGAAGAAGAAGAAGTTATTAGCATAATAAATAATAAATACTATTAATTAATGTTATGATCCTTGTGCCTTAAAAAATGATAAGAAACCAATAATTATAGTCCACTTCGAGGGGGAAACCTCCTTATCCAATAAATACAATGAACAAGACAATATTTGATGATCCTAAGACTAGGTGTCCTTCGTATGTACATAGGATACAAATGATAACATTATAATAAAATGGGACCATGAGAGGTTCTAGCCTACATGACAATATAACAATAGAAATGTAAGCACTCAGTATCTAGTGCTTAATAAGGGGTTTTTTGGGTTAACATGGGGCTTAACATGTCCCTCCCCTTCAGAGAAGTGTTGTCTTCAACACTTGACTATCTGTGGATGTTTCTGCATGAAACACTCATCTTTCCATGTTGCTTCGTCCATTAGTAGGTTCTTCCATTTGATGAAGTAGTGAGTAATTACTTGATCCTCAACTGTTATGTCCTTGCTTGCAAAATTGTTTCTGGTTCTAGTATTATTTTCACTTCTTCATTGATATCTGGTAGAAAAGTTTGGATTGGGATCTTATCACCGATGACCTCTAAGCAAGAAACATGGAAGACTAGATGTACACGTGAAGATAGATGCAACTCCAATTCGCATACTTCCAATCCTATGCAACACCTTATAAGGGCCACAATATCTTGGAGCTAATTTATTGTCCTCCTTTTGTTGCTTGAGGGATATCTGTTTATATGGTTTTAGTCTCACAAATACGTAATCCCTCACTCCAAATTCCATTTCACTGCGATATTGATATGGTTATTGTTTCATCCTATATTGTGCCATAACCAAGCTGTCCTTCAATGGTTTGAGAACGTATTTTTGGTGTTGGATGTGGAACTCTATTGCTTGACCCTCTATAGTCCCTTTCAAGGGCGATGTGATGGATAAAGGATGATATCCGTAAAGTTCCATAAATAGTGATATTTTTTTATGAAGGAAGGATGTGTTGTACCACCATTCTGCGAAGAGCAACCATTTGACCCATTTTGTCTGTTTATCATATGCAAAGCTAGGTAGGTATCCTTCTAAACATTTATTCACAATCTTAGTTTGTCCATTAAATTGAGGATGATAAGATGAACCATGAACCAATTGAGTACCCAAACAAGAAAACAATTTAGTCCAACAATTTATAGTGAAAATTGGATCTCTATCACTTACAATAATATTTGGTGTTCCATGTAGTTTTTGGACTGTTTCCATGAATGCTTCTACCACAGTGCTTGCTTTAAGATGATGGGAAAGTGAGAAAATTTGGGCATACTTTGTCGTTCGATCTACCACTACCATAATGACACTCTTTCCTTAATATTTGGGTAAACTTGTAATAAAATCCATTGAAACTTCTTCCCAACAATGTCTTCGTATGGCTAATGGTTGAAGGAGCCTTGAGGTCTTTATAGTTTCCTTTATTTTGTTGGCATGTCATACATTCCACCACAAATTTTTGTACATTTTCTTTAAGACCTTCCTAAAAAATGTTTCTTAATCCTATGGCATGTCTTCAAGAACCCTGAATGTCCTATAGGCAAAGTTTGCAATTCCAATAGAACCCTCTGTTTGTGTTGATAATTATTACATAATTATAAGCGATCTAGATACCATAACAAAACATTTTTCCATGTAAATTTTTCTAACGCATCAGGGTCCTCCTGTAGTTGTTGAACAATATTGTATATCTTCTCATCTTGTTTCCATTCTATCCTTGTTTTTCCCACCCAATCAGATTGTGGAATGGAAATAGCACATAGTAAACCATTTTTGTCTTATTCTTTCTTTGAGAGTGCATTTTCCACAATATTTTGTTTTCCATTTTAGTAGATAATTTCAAAGTCATAACCCAACATATTTGTGACCTTTTTTTGTTGCTCTTCTGAAGATAGTCTTTGATCTAAGAAGTACTTTAGACTATCATGATCTGTTTTTACTTTGAAATGTCTTCCTATTAGGTATGGACATCATTTCTTATATGCATGTAGTATGGCCAACATTTATTTCTCATAGATGGGTTTGAGTAAGTTATTTCCTCTAAGTTCGCTACTTTCAAAGCCAAGGGTCCTTCATTCTTGCATAAAAACTGCCCCATTGCCATTACATCATACATCACACTTCACATAAACATTTTTGTGAATTAAAGTGTCACCAAGATGAGAGTTGTATACATAGATCCAAGTTCCTCAAATCCTTCGGTTGCTTATTTAGTCCAAGAAAATGCTTCCTTCTTCAATAATTTTGTTAGAGATGCTACTATCTGACCATAATTCAAATTTGGGGTAATTTCCTGAAAATCCTAAGAATTTTCTAAGTTTCTTCAAGGTATTTGGGATTGGAGATTCCCTCATAACTTTGATTTTGTTAGGATCCACTTTGACACCATTTTGTGATATAATATGACCCAAATATTCAACTTCTTGAACCCCAAAGTCACACTTGGAAGGTTTTGCATATAGTTGTTGCTCTTGTAATAGTGTCAAGACTTTGTCAATATGTTGTGGATGCTCTTCCCAAGATTTGTTGTAAATTAGCGTCATTAAAAAATACTAGCACAATTTTATTAAGGATTTGAAAATAGAATTCATCAAGCTTTGAAATGTTGAAGTTGCATTTGTAAGTCCAAATGGCATAACCAAAAATTCATAATGACCTTCATGTGTTCTAAAGTTTGTTTTAGGAATGTCCTCTTACCTCATTATGATTTGATGATATCCAAAATGAAGATCCAACTTAGTAAAGATAATTACTCCATGTCGAATGATGCCTATGTCTAAAATTTCTTGAACCATACACTCAATCTCTCTTTTTTGTATGTGGATATTTGTAAGGCCTAATGGTAGGTGGTACACTTCTAGGTTGCAAATGAATAACATGTTCATGTTCTCAAACAAGTGGAAGACCCATAGGCATTTCTCCAAATAACTTATCATGATTGCTAACAACTTTTTGAAGATCCACTAGAGTAGAGGATAAAGATGATTAAACATCTAATGAACACAATTTCAAAGCTACAACTTGCTATCCCTTTCTTAGAAAAAATTTCATGCTATTATAGCTTATCACTTTATTAGCTTTTCATTGGATACCTCAACCCAATTTCAGACCTTTCCTTCTGAGAAAAATCTTATGAAAAGTTCTTGGAAATTAAGGACCACTATTCCTAATAATTGTAACCATTGGACCCCTAATACAACATCAACACCACCTATTTGGATTGAAATCATGAGACCAACCAATAAGTACTCCCCCATATCAAATTAATTTTATTGCAATTCCATGAACAATTTATTATACCACCATCTGTAGTGATCACTTGAAATTATGGCTCTGGATATACAAAGAAATTAAGAAGTTTTGCCAATTTGTAATTGATGAATTTATGAGTACTACCTAAATCAACCAATATTATTACCCTTTTCCTTTTGATATATCCTTCTATCTTGAGGGTTTGTGGAGTACTAATGCTGTTCAATGCATGGCAAGAAATTGTTTGAGTTATTTCTTCTATCTCTGAATATTGTGAAGTTTCCAATTCTAGATTTTTTTCATCTTCACAGTCTATGTAGAATAATTTATTTTCACAACATATATGCCCTTTAATATACTTTCTATAGGTTGAAGATGTTGGAAATCCATCAACCAAGGGGTCTCCTCGATGTGAATTCCCGATTAGAACTTACACCATTTGGAGTAGGAGCCCCATCCAGAGTATCGATCCGACATCCATAACTCTTAAGATTTGCCTTGGCTGCAATGAATCACATAAGAGAGTATGCACATAACCTTTGAAATCAACAAGTTGACACTATGAAACACCAATTGCAATGTGTAAACAAATACTCTTATGGGAGAGAAATAAAAGTGAGCCTCTAGAAGGAAAGTAACAGTACTATCCCAAGAAAGACACATGAGAGCAAGGAAAGGTTCGTTAGTTATCTAGTGAAATAGTTCACACAGACACAACGAACATCAAAGAAAATACAACACACATTCAACAAGATAAGCACCAAAGCCAACAAAATAGTTCAATTTATTTAGTATATATGAGAACAACACTTATCACAAACATTCAAATAATAGTCTTACAACATTTACAAAATACGCATGAAAGTGTGCTGGCTCAATGAGCTTATGATGATTAGGTGAAAGATCCAAGCACATAATTACGATGGTGAGCCACTAGCTCCAATAGTGGAACATTAAGTGACTTCTTGCTTATCCAAAGAATGATCTTCTCTCCTATGCTAAGTTGGAGAATCCAAGGCTAGCTCTCCAAAGGCTAAGCCTCGAAAATCAATTTGCTAGAGTTATGAGGGTGCACCTATAACTATAGGAATGACCTTTCATATCCCCATTTCTCTTGAGCTTCGCTCATGACTCTTAGACTTATAATTTGAGCTTTGGACTTCTATATGACTTTTTGACTTTTTCTAATGACTCTTTTGTCCATATATAACTATATGAATTTTCATATTCCGCATTCAAATATTGGACTTCCACACATTACATTTTGTCCTTTCCTTTTTGATAATTACTTCATTACACCTACAAATGACGTGCCAAGATTCATGGACACACATGACCTTGTGACGGAACTGGTACAAGTCACAACTTGAAAATGCTGACATGGACTCCATGATGAAGTGGCAATGCCATGTAGATTTTCTTGTAGATTCACAACTCATGTAATGTACTAAAACACAAGACAAGAATCTACTCTAGTATTTAAACAACGGAAATGAAGAATCGCTAAAAAAATAATCGACAAGAGGAAGATAATCAAAGAAACATAACACAATTGTTTCTCCTGGGAAATCCACTGCTCAAAACCCCGACTATCTATTGCATTAATTAGAAATCTGAGTGATAATAAAAAGCTTGTTCTCACAAGAACAATTCTGCACAAGTATGATCAACTCTCTGCCTCACAAGCCCGCACTGACCAACACTTAGCCAATTTTTGCTGCCTGCTGAGCCCCTATTTCCTTGCGCAATTCTTGTGAGGAATAACCCATATTTAAATGGGAATTCCTTCTTCCATAAATGCACAATCCAAATCTAGGTCCTCTTATGATTGCATGCGTGATCTGTACAACTCAGATCACTCTACAAGTCCCTGCACTCTAGTCTCAACTGGGTCTTTCTATGAACTGACATGCATGAGTTTCTCATGAGGGAATATTCAGTTAGCTGGAGTAGCACCTGAGGATGTACCAGTGCAAAAACTCACTACTAGACCTCTACTAGTTCCACAAACAGTTAGAACTTGTTTAACTGACCATAACCCAGTCAAACTGAGTTATCTAATTACAACTCAAATAAAATCATCTTGTACCCTAGGGAGAACATATACATGACTATAGAAAGACTTCCATCTCGAAATTCCTAAACTAATTAAGTTAATTAAGCTTAATTAACTATTTAAAAGTTGTTATGAGAATATAATTCAATTTTAATTCACAGTTTAATTCAAGGACAAATTAAACTGGAATTTCTTGTTGCCATTTCTCAACATTCCCTCTCAACAAGAAATGAATTATCAGCTACCCCAATCCTGTCTCTGTGAAACTCGAATTTACATCTTGACAATGCCTTTGTCAAAATGTAATCATGTTTCTCCTCCATGGGAATCTACTCCAACAACATAATCCACCTCAATACACAATATCTGAGATGATGATATTAGATATCAATATGCTTGGACAAATCATGAAAAACTGGATTTTCAGAGAGTTTGATACAACTATGATTATTGCAGTAAATCAAAGTTTGATCCATCTGTTGACCAAACAAAGCAATCATAATATTCCTCATCTAGATGGCCTCACATTCTACTTGACTTGTAACCATTTACTCTACCTCTGCCAAAGTGAGTCTAACCAATCTCTATTTCCTATTGTACCAAGAAACTGTTGCTGACCCAAAACTGAAGATCCCTCCTGATGTGATCTTCTTGTCGGATAGACTTCCTACCCAATCTACTTCGGTGTAGCCTTGAAGCTTCACTCCCTCTATCCGTCTATACCATAATCCATACTGAGTAGTGCCCTTGAGGTATCTCAACACATGCTTTGCTACCTTCCAATAGAACTTGGTAGGCCTAACTATCGCTTGACTAAGCCAGTTAACTGAATAACACATATCCGTTCATGTGTTCACCAAATACATGAGTGAACCCACAAGATGCCTGTAAATAGTAGCTTCCACTACTTCCCCTGAATTAGCATCCTCCTTCCTCCAGTTACCTGCTAGAGGAGTCTCCATGCGTTTGCTTCTCTCCATGCGGAACCTCCTGAGTATCTCGTTGGCATACTTGCTATGAGAAACAAATAATTCACCATCACCCTTCCATACTTCCATGCCCATAAAGTAATGCATGAGCCCCATGTCCTTCACCTCAAACTCTCTTGCAAGTTATTCCTTGCAAGACTTGATGAGTTGATCATCACTTGTCAGAATCAAATCGTCAACATACAAAACTATTTTTGATTAACAATTTACCTTCCACCACTATGTGGTACAGGTTCGCATCTGCTTCATTGTTGGTGAAGCCCAACCTGGTGAAGTAGCTATTGATCCTGGTGTACGAAGAACGGGGTGCTTGCTTTAGCCCATACAACACCCTCTTGAGCAGGACACACATATGACTCATGCTCGAAGGTCTCAAAACCTTTAGGCTGCTCTATGTACACCTCTTCCTCAATCGTGCCATTGAGGAAGTTTGTCTTTACATTCATCTGATGTATCTTCCAACCCATATGCACTGATAGTGCCAATATGGATCTGATCGATGAGTACCTTGCACCAGGAGCAAAGGTCTCATCATTGTTAGTTCCCTCTACATGTGAAGAGCCACGGGCCACAAACCTAGCTTTATGGTTCTCCACACTACCATTTGCCGCTTGCTTTACCTTGTAAATCCATTGGGAGGTCACCACTGACTTGTCCTCCGGTCTCAGGACCACATCCCAAACACTGTTATGAACTATGGAGTCATACTCCACCATGGTATCAACCCAAACCAGTTGTTGCACCGCCTCCTTAAAGGAAGATGTCTCTGTCTCAACACATCTTATCATAAGAGCCATGTATCTAGTGTACCTCTCATGTGACCTCCTCTGTCTGCGCTGAGATGTGGGTGCTCCCACATTCTCTCGTGCATCATGCAATAACCTGTCAGCCTCTCTGGTGCACTTTATCCCATATCTGGAAGACTCTTCTTGAGTGGATGTCTCCACTCCCAAATCCTCTGCATATGGTTGCTCCACATCAATCTAGGGCTCCTCCACGTTAGGAGCTAAAATCTCCTCAACCACATGTATCTGAAGCTCCCTCTCAAGGGAAACTCGCACAAGATTCTCCTCATTGAATCTGACATCCCTGCGAACCACTATCATCTTGTTGGTCAACAAGTACACCTGATACTTATGAGGTGTATACACCCCACAAATATCCCCAACTTTGATGTCGGCTCAAGCTTCTTCCGTGCATATTTGGTCACATGGAAATATACCGATGACCCAAAAATCTTGAAGTGACCAACATCTGGCCTCTTATCGGAATAAACCTCCTCTAGTGTGTTCATCCCAAGTATTTGATGTGGGCTACGATTCTGAAAATAAACCATTGTATTGCATGCCTCATCCCAAAAGTGTAGTGGTAGGCCCTAATCATGAAAAATCATCCGTGCTTCCCCTACAATGCTTCTGTTCTTCCTCTCAGCCACCCCATTCTGCTGTGGGTTATGGGGTGCCATCAACTCCCGTTTAATCCCTTCTGCTGCACAAAAGTTATTAAACTCATTTAATACATACTTACCACCGTTATCACTCCTCAGAGCTTTAACCTTCTTTCCAGAGTCTTTCTCAGCCAATGCTTTAAATTCAAAAAATTTTGTGAAAGTTTTATTCTTATTCTACATGAAAAATATCCAACATTTATGAGAAAAGTCGTCAACAAATATGACATAATACCCATGTTTGGCCGTGGATGCTTTCGAGAATGGTCCACACACATCTGAGTGGAATCGCTCTAGAATTGCCTCTACTCGACTGTCTCTGTCGTGAAAGGAAGCCTTGGTGTATTTTACCAAAGTACACCCCTTGCATGTATCAACTTTCTCAAGCATACATTTGGAAAGACCATTGGAGATATGCTACATGATTTTCAAATCCCCATGACGCAAGTGACCCAATCTCTTGTGCCACAACTTGCAAACGTCTAATCTCTGCATCTTCTTTGATTTCGTGCTCAAAGAAGCACTATCCTCTACCTCCATTTATAGAGATTCTTAACTCGAATCCCTATCTTCTTTACTTGACCCATGGTTGTGTCGAAGGAACGTCTTTCTTTTTGAGAAAATCACATCATAGCCTCTATCCTCAAGCATGTCGACCGATACTAAGTTATTATTCAACCCGGGCACATACATAACATCCTTCAAGGTGAGACAAGCATCCTTGTCCCTCTAAAAAGTAACTGTTCCCAATATAGTAGCACTATACCTCCCGTCATCACCCATCTCGATATGCATATGGATATCTTTCTCCTCCAGGTCACTAATCAACTCCGTGTCACTAGTAATGTGGAATGAAGCTCCATTGTCAAGGTACCATACACTACCCATCATTGATGACATCATGCATGCAATGATAGTAAAGTCCAATTCAAATTGAGAGGCCAAAGCCTCACCTGCCGCTCCTTCGAAGGACTTCTTCTTGGATTTCTTGAGTATAAAATTTGTAGAAAAATGGCCCAACTCATGACGATGAAAGCATTTAAATTTCGTCATGTCTTTCTTCTTACCTCCATGGGAAGAATCCAATTTGGAATGGGATGCCTTTCCTTGACTTACTCGCTAAGGCACAATTTTCCTCATCATTAGTCTTTGATGAGGAACCATCTCTAGTGTTCCTTCTGATCTCCTCCTACCTCAAATCCGACCGCAGTCGTTCCTAATTTGGCAGCTTCTCTCCCCCATTGATAGAGTCCTGATAGCTATTCCAACTCTTGGGAAGGCTTAGGAGAGTTAAAATCACCATATCATCCCCGAAAACGTTTATTCCGACATTTCCAAGCTCATCATGACAGTGAGTGAACTTGGTCAAGTATTTTGGAATGCTCTCGCCTTTCTCCATCTTGATTTTTCGAAGTTTGTCTTTCAGTGCCGACTTACTATGGTCATTGCTGTTCTGGAATAGGTCCGTCAATGCTTTCCACATAGAATACAAGGTTTCCTTCCCATGGAGACTCAAGACAATGTGGTCTCGAACTCCCTCAAGGATTATCTGCCTCACCTTTGCCACACACCTTCCATTCAACCAGATTTTGTGCATCTGATGCTGTTGGCTTAGGAATGTCTTTATCGATGAATTCCTTCAAGCCATTATCCTCCAGCACAACCTCCATTCTATCCTTCCAGGCTATATAATTCGAGCTGCCTTCCAAGGCATACTCGAGCCACAAACTGTAGAATGCCATATGTCGATCTTGAAGTATGTATTGCAAATTCAAATTTCACATGTAACCCAAAACTAAAAAAATTGAAATATTCTCTAGTATACTGTCTTCAGCTCCGATACCATGTATATTTTCCTGTAAATTCACAGCTCATGTAACGTACTAAAACACAAGACAAGAATTTACTCTACTCTTTAAACATCGGAAACCAAGAATCTCTAAAAACAATAATCGACAAGAGGAAGATAATCAAAGACACATAATAAAACTATTTCTATGGGGAAAGCCATTGCTCAAAACCCTGACTATCTATTGCATTAATAAGAAATCTGAGTGATAATACAAATCTTGTTCTCATAAGAACAATTCTGCACAAGTATGATCAACTCTCTGCCTCACAACCCCACACTTACCAACACTTAGCCAATTTCTGCTGCCTACTGATCTCCTATTTCCTTGCGCAATTCCTGTGAGGAATAGCCCATATTTACTTGGGAATTCCTTCTTCCATAACTACGCAATCCAAATCTAGGTCCTCTTTTAATTGCATGCATGATATGTACAACTCAGATCACTCTACAACTAATAGTTCACTTTCCCTTCACTCTAGTCTCAACTATCTTTCTCTGACTTGACATGCATGAGTTTCTCATGAGGGAATCTTTAGTTAGATGGAGTAGCACCAGAGGATGCACTAGTGCACCAACTCACTACTAGACCTCTACTAGTTCCACAAACATTTAGAACTAGTTTAACTGACCATAACTTAGTCAAACTGAGTTATCTAATCACAACTCAAATAAACTCATCTTGGACCCCTAAAAGTTAGGGAGAACATATACATGACTACAGAAAGACTTCCAACTCAAAATTGCTAAGCTAATTAAGTTAATTAAGTTCTATCATTCAGAGATCCACCTCACTTGGCCTAGTAACCCTTGAACCGAACTGTGGGTTGCAGTAAAGCCAAATTTTGTGTTTCCTCGGTGGGCCTAGGAATCCTTGCCGATGGGCCTAGGAATCCTTGCCGGTGAATGGTGGGATATACGGTAAATCCTAGGGGGTGGTGTCTCAGTTTAGGGCATATTGATCCTTGGATTGGACTGTGGATTTCCATAAATCTTGAGAGACTAGCAGACATGGAAATTCCTCATGGTGTAGGTGGAGAAATCTGGTGGCATCCATGCTTGTTTTGGCTTAGTAATCTAGTGGAGCTTATGGTAAAACCCGTTATTACATGTTTATTGTATTGGCCTAGTGATCGGGGATGGATTACAGTAAAACTTAGTTTTATTAATGAGGGTGAGGTGGTTTAGCCTCAGGATGCCCTGGTTGGTTCTTTTGGTTTGAGTCCCACATTCATGGTTAGAATATGGCACAAGGGTGAATGGCTAAAGAGAGCATTGACTCATCCATTCTATGGTCGGGTGGAACATGGTAGTCCCATCCCAGGTTAGATTTTGCATTCATTAATAAGAGGTTCTTTCCTTGATATCTTATGTATAAATGTACTAGTTTATAGGTGGATTCCATGGATGATGTATCCTTGACATTTTTGTAGTTATTATGCTGGTTATAAGCATGTATTATGACATTGATGATGTATTACTCTCCTCACGCTTTTACTTGTGAATGAATGAAAAATGTATCTATGGCCTAATAGATGATAATGAAACTAATGATATAAGGCAACAATGCTTCTTATCCGTTCTCAGATAAGTATGATACCCCTATGCTCAGATCTGTTGCTTACTCATGTAGATTACTTATTTATGATATTTTTAATGAAATTATTGTCATGGCTAGTAGTGGTCCAGTCAAGCCCTTGTTCAAGTAATTGCATTTATATCATCATTCCCTTGTTATCTTTACGTTGTGAAGGTGTCATTTAGTTCTGGGTAGTGACCTGGACTCTGGGCCTGAGAAAGTGGTTCCAATCCCGAGGACGCTCGCACAACACTTAGAAAAATAGTCCCTGGATGCTGGCATACCATGTTGTGGGAGCATCCAGAGCCTTGTGGACGCGCATGCCCATATCATGGGAGCGTCCAGGGGTTGGTTACCTAAGAGGTTGGGGTTTTTCTTGGGAGTCCTCTCACTGATTTGAAGGGTTTGAATGTTGTGTTTCCATCGATTCCACTTCCTTAAGGTCATATAGGAGGTTGAATCCCATGATAGTAGCCTCTCATCACATGTTTACCTCGGTTGGATGGTTACTTGGGTAGATGTGGGAGGAGGGTGTTATACTCACCCTATTATTGTAGCGACCCGACCACTCTTAAGGAATGTAGGACTTCTCAAGTACTATGAGGAGGCTAGATCCCTGAAGGTGCACTTTATCTTATTGGTGCATCTGATCCATTGATGGAGTGCCCAGGAGATGGCTTTCCATGTCGATCCTGGGGTGTGATAAAGGCCCACTGACGAGGACATATACTTTATCATTGGCCTATCCAGGATAGGGGAGGTTTTTCCCTAATTCCCTTATGTACCCTATGGGGTTGCAACTAAGAGTTAACTTTCCTATACTCAAAGATATGTCGAGCCTCATGTGGTATGTACAATAGATTTTTAGGTATGTGGTGGACAACTATGGATTTATTCTTTTGCTGCATAGGAGGTTAGGTGCATCTCATTATTAGTCACCACCATTGCACACTCTTGTAGTGACGTGCAACACATTAGTTTCCCTCTTTTTTATTATTTTGATTCTTTGATTCAATTTCCACGATGTATCAGATGGCCGGCCATTTTTTTGAGGCATTTTTTCATGGCTTTAGATAGATGTCGTGCGTTGAGACATCAGAGGGTGACCTTCCATTTCGCTTTAGAGCTATTTGTTTACTTTTTGAGAAGTTTCCATAGACGAGGCCTACATTTGACCATCACCCTCCTAGGCGAATCACTAAGGTCCAAATGAACATGTGGGGGGAGATTATGCCAAAGAGGGGCCTTTAAGAGTATTCGACCAGGATTTCTGCCGAGGCACTAGCGCTACTGGCTAGTGAGGATGATCATGCGTTTGTCACATTAGCATTTCTATACGTAGGGATTGATTGGAGAAAATGTCCCTACACCCTCTTCACAACAGTTGAGCGTCCAGATGGTGGAGGTAATATTAGTGTTTTCTTTAAATTAATCTAGTTTCATTTTATTGTTTTAATTAATTAGAATAAATTTTGTTCTAATTTGTTCTTTAACTTATTTTATTAAATTGTTTAATATTTAAATTGTCTAATTATTGTTGTGTACTATATATTTTGTAGATATCAGCACACTCGATGGGGACATGCCTCCTCCCCCAATGGATGAAGGAGATGAGGAGATGGGGAAGGCCCAAGAGGGTGAGACACATCTTTAGGGGGCATGGGTGTTTGGGGTCGTAGGGTTGGTTTGTGATTTCAGATGGAATACTGCGACAGATTAGCCAGAGTTTGGATTGACGAGGGAGTCTTCCCTATGAGGGCTCAAGATATCATTGTAGATCCTAGGTTCGTGGATCTCTACAGGGATTGCCCATGTGAGATGATGTCTCTTATGTGTCATATCGTCAGAGTTAGTAGGGTATTGGTAGTGGTGAGGGATGCAAGGCATACAAAGAAAGGTACATCAGATGAGGGTGGTGATGATGCTGATGGGAGTGGTTATCGCGATCATGATGATGAGGGTAGTGATCA
Organism: Pinus taeda; assembly: GCA_000404065.3. Taxonomy (NCBI): domain Eukaryota; kingdom Viridiplantae; phylum Streptophyta; class Pinopsida; order Pinales; family Pinaceae; genus Pinus; species Pinus taeda. Next base: position 60,517 of record APFE030182057.1, read on the forward strand.
TGATGCTTTTGGTAGTACCACCCCATCAGATAATGGTCGTTTGGGTGTTGATGATCCTTTTGGTATTACACCTCCTTTTCAGTCGCTTGACGATGAGATGTCAAAGCTAGAGGATGTGCCCTATGTTGCTTTTGAAAGAGCAAACCAACCACCTCTATTATGAAACCAGCTCAAGAAAAGATAGAAAAGATAGATCAACGCCTTAGAATTCAGCCTCTTCGAGGGGGCAACCTCCTTTACATTACATAAATGAA
>APFE030182057.1:65191-102370 GCA_000404065.3 Pinus taeda
TCTTTCCTTAAACCATCCATCTTAGATTCTGTTGCTTTTTGTGCAAGTGACACTTGTTGCACTTGTTCTTGTAACTTTGATATATCATATAGCATTTCTTCTTCTTCTTCATGAGTCATGCTAGAGCTTCCAGGCTCCTTACTAGGCGTTTGCATTTTCTTTCCTCGGGGCATCAGTTACCGATAATAATTCTCTATTATTCCCTTTGAATTCCTTCAAAATAAATTTTCAAACCAAGCTTAAACAAAAATTTAAGAAAATCTACACACCTTTTTTTACTTTGTACGAGCTTGATATTGCCTCTGATGTATCTTTGTACTTTCCGATCATCTAGTTCTGAATTTGTGATCTGTAGTAGCCCTTTGTGTCCTCTTTCCAATGCCACAAGTCTGACCCAAATTGGTTTCTCCAAGGAAGATTTATGCGAAATCTCCCACAGTGACTTGATTATAGACTAGTTCAGTAGATCAAACTTGTACGACGTGCCACGAGTAACTGTTTCGACCTTTGGATCTGAAAAATGCATACAAGAAACTACAGTCCGTCCTCTTTCTGCACCCGCTTACGAAATTTCAATCTGATCCCTAGAGAGAAAGTTATGACGATTTTCCCCAGGTCACCTGTTTGGAATGTAATTCCGGAGTCTGCAAAAAGACCAACTTCCTCAGATCATATCTCCGCAAATATCGCGTTAAAAGCTCTGAAATTCGGACCCAAGGTTCAACGCGATTTCTTCTCAAATGGGTTTTGTTTGCGACTTCAGAAACGTCACAGAAAAAAGTTATAGTGAAAATTCCACGATGACCTGTTTGGAGCAGCGAAACCCTAGAATCCAAAGCTCTGATACCAAATGTTATGAAACCAGCTCAAGAAAAAGATAGAAAGATGATCAACGCCTTAGAATTCAGCCTCTCGAGGGGGCACCTCCTTTACATTACAAAATGAACAATTCTTCGATGATTCAAATGACAAAACCTCCTTTCTATATATAGGAGTCTAAGGAGTCACAATATAAACCATCTGACCTAACAATAATAATATAAAGCCACAAAAATAATAATAAAGGGATTCTATGGGGCACAGTAATAACAATATGGGGGCAATACGGGCACAACAATATTAATAAGGGGTATAACTACAATAGTAATGGGGTAATCACTAGTATTATAGGGACCCAACAACCTACCACCTCCTCCTCCAGCTCAGTTGAATTTGAAAAATGTTGAGGCGGTAGTTGACCATCCATCGTTTTCTACTGCAGACTAGGCTAGCACTACTACATATGTTGTATGAGATATTTGATTGCACTTATTCGACTTGATGTAGTTATTTGACTTACACACACACACACACGCACACACACACACACATATATGGTGCATTTTTTATGTTCATGTTTATGTACTTAATTTATATGTTGGTGTTGATGTGTATATTGTTAGCTCATGTTAGATATGTTCATTTAATGTTCTTGCAGAAAGATGTGTATGTGATTGCTGTTATTTTACATGAGATTTATATTAATTTGAGGATGTGTGGGGTGATTATGTTAGATTACAATGTTTGTGTTTGTTAGATGTGATTGATGATGATGCCTTGTTAGTTTAGTAGATTTGTGTGCTAGCTAATGACGTTTATATGTGCTAGATGTGTGCATAATTAGATGATGGTAGTGAATTCAAATGTGTATCTTAGATGATGTTTATGTTTGTTATATCGTTATCATCATGATGTTTATTTTTATGAAATAATATTTATTATAGATTATGTGTTGGTGAACTTATATCAAACTTTCATATATGAAATTGCATGCAAAATGACTTACTTTAAAAAAAAATGCAAAGATATTTTTATAAATTACAAACTTTAGTATGGTTGAAACTATGATTGTAAAATTACGATAAATAGTTTTTTATTGCTTAGATAGTTCATTAATATTCAATCTAACTTAATTAGTGTGAATATTCGCAAGGAAAAAATAATAATAGGTAAAATAATTTAGTTGGTTCTTAATAAGGCAAAAATATGTAGCTCATTCAACTTTTAATATAAAATATTATTAATAATGAATTATTCAAAAATAAAATTTAACTAATTCAATACTGATTTATAAAATTCAATCTATTGTTAAATTTAAAAAACTTAAGTCAATTTTTTTTATAACCAACCTAGATCCATCTTGACTCTAGATCTACCAAGCGTCCAAAGGGATTAATAAAATTCAATCTATTGTTAAATTTAAAAAACTTAAGTCAATTTTTTTTATAACCAACCTAGATCCATCTTGACTCTGGATCTACCAAGCGTCCAGAGGGATTAAATCTCTTGAAATGCAAACCTCTTTTAGAGTGAAAAGAGATTTGATTCCTATAGGCCCTGGGTAGATCAGGAATTGAGATGGCTCTAGGATGGTATAATATCTATGTAGTTGAAATTCAAATATTTTATTTATAATTCACATCCTCCACACTAAAATGTTAAAATATGCCCCCTCATATTTTTTTTTTCTTGTATGTATACATTTAGTTATTTTTATTATTAATATTTTCAAAAATATTACATATCAAATACATATTAAACATTGAATGAATTACAAATGCCCCTCATACATTTGAATTAGAAAACAACTATTAATGGAATACGAATTCTCTCAATTGTTCTCACTAAAGTAAAATAATAGATTATTATTATTATTATTTTTTAAAATTTAAATTACTTTATTTTTCTCTATATAAAGCATCTATAAAATTATGTTATTTAATATGGACATTGAAATATTTTACTTATGGTTGGCAATAAAATATTTTTTGTTATAAATATATTTTTGTTTTAAATGTCACATGTAAATGGAACTTAGAATGAATTACACATAATGTGATATTGATAATACTATTTCTTATTATGTGAAAAAATTACATTTCTTCCTTGTAGTAAAAAGTAAATTATATTTTTTACTCATTATATTTCTTCCTCATAATAAAAACTAAATTGGTTTTTTTTTTTACTTTCGGTTACTTTATATCTCTATATAAAGCTATATAAGCTTAAGGTGTAAATTGAAGTATTATAATAATGGTCGACATTAATTTCTTTTGTTATTACAAATTTTATTTTGTTAACTCAAATTATTATTTTACTATTTTTAAATGTAACGTTATGTGACAACATCTCTCCCATACTCGAGTGTCACATCTCTCCCATATCGAGCTATATAGTGCCTCTCAGTTCAATTAATTTAGATTTAATATAACTTAAAAAATTCTATTTTTATAAAATTTAATCTATTACCAAAGTTATGATATTTTCAAGCAATTTAAATTTAATATTTATAACAACTCTTACCAATTTAAATTAGAAATTTCTCTCTCTAAAGATGAGTATCAAGAAATGTAAAATAAGGTTCGTGAAGTTACTTGTAATTGGGGATTTTCTCAATTGGAAGTTCTATCTTGAAGAAGTGAAAGGGAGAACTCTATGAAGGACTTTGATAAACAATATGGAATGAAATGGAATTTGAATAATTGACCATTTGATATTATTAAGATTTTGTCTCTACATTTGAAAAAAATAGAAATAAAATTTTGTGTGCATATATAAAATTAATCTGGAAAACCATATAGCCACAATTTGAATTTCAATATAGTTTTCAAACCATTTTTCAAGAATAAGATGACTTTAAGTGGAAAATGTATACTATGAACTATTGCAATTCATGTGGATGCATCCTAAATGATAATTTGAAATTAATGTCATTTTATGTGAAAATAAAATTTCAGATAGTTTTTAAAATAGTTTGGTGCACTTATCACAACAAAGCGCACTAATGCGTTTAAATAATATCAACATCAGGGCATTTATAATGTATACTATGAACTATTGTAATTCATAATGCGCTTAAATAATATCAACATCAAGGCATTTATAATGTATACTATGAACTATTGTAATTCATAACTTTTAAATCCTATTAGTGCACTTATCATAACAAAGCGCATCAATGCGTTTAAAAATATGAACTATTGTAATTCATAACTTTTAAACCCTATCAGTGCACTTGTCATAAAAAAGCGCATCGATGCATTTAAAAAATACCAACACAGAGGCGTTCAAATAATCCCTGCACCGGTTTCTGACATTTCGAAAAAAAAATGTTATCATATCAATGCTCTTGTACAAAAACACACTTATGTGTTTAAAAACAACAACATCACAACTACACTCTTGTTTTCGGATTTTAGAAAATAAAAACGAATTCAACCAACTTGATGTTCTTATAACAATTAGAGTACCAATACTTTTAAATAGAAACCATATCATTGCATTAAAAAAATTAATCGCACTGTTTCAAGATTTCGAAAAAAATTTGTATCATGTTGGTGCGTTAAAAATTTTTGGTGCCCGACAATGTCCGTGCAGTTAACTATTGAAATCACCGATGTGCTAAAAAAAAAAAAAAAAAAAAAAAAAAAAAAAACAATTTTTTTCTTCATTTTTTGAAATTCAAAAATAAGCAGCAATTGATTTTTCGAAGTCTAATTTCATTAAGTCATTTAAATAGTAAAAAGTTATTCACTATTTCATTATTTTACCCAAAATTTCAAAGGAGTGATTTGAAAAAGAGACATACCAAGAGCACTATGCAACAATGAAATACTTTGGAGAAATAAAACTACTCAAAAGATCAGAAGTTGAAAGGTATGGTGATTCACTCAAAGCCCTGCATAGTAAAATTTTTAATTTTTATTGTTTATTTTACTAATAAAAATTTCACAATTTCTGATAGTGTTTTATTAAAAGAGAAATCATTTGCAAGAAAGACACACTGGGAGCACTATGGAGCAACGAAATATTTTGGAACCATAGAAAGATCAAAATTTGAAAGGTATGGTGATTCACTCAAAACCCTGGATATAAAAAAATATAAATTTTAGTGTTAATTTTTTTTACAATTTATGTTAGGTTCATTCACAATTTAGAAAAAAAATAAATTAAAAATGATGTATAATAAAAAAATACTATATATTTTACTAATTTTTTTTTTACAATCTCTGTTCCTATTTAAATTTAATTAAAATTAACAAAAAAAAATCAATACTTATATTAAACCCTTGCTTCTTTCTACAAAATTTAACTTTAGGGTTTAACTTCCTCTACCATTTCACAATTATGGTTTTTCATTTTAGACATTTATATTTAATGGGTTTGTGTACTTACTATATATAGGGGATTTGACATATAAAGTAGGGGAATCACTTACTGAATTGGATCCAAACCATGTTGGCCCTTTTTTTTTTTAAATGGCCATATGTTCTGTGGTTCTACCTCTATAATATAATGCACCAGTGCCCCCTACGTTATACAACGCACCTATATATTATAACATCTTTGATTTTTTCCAGTTTATTCATCGTTGCTCCCGGTGTAATGTAACACATCGACACAACTCTTCCAAATAGCACCGTTAAATCATTGCAGTTATCCTTTCAAATCGCACCATCATAATTTAAAATTATTTAAAAAATTAATTTTCCACGATGATTCGAAATTGAAAAAACCGTACCATCATAATTTATAATTATTTAAAAAATTAATTTTCCATGATGATCTGAAATTGAAAAAGGTATTACAGAATACGTGTGAAGTTGCCTATGTTACTTAGTGCAATGGATCGATAAGATTGCAAATAACATAAACACCTAAACAATTATAAAAAACACAATCAAACACATCAACACAACCAAAATTGATAAAGGAGTTCACCAAACTTCTTGGCTACGTCTCCTAGTCCTTTAGCTTCTAGTTCTGACCTCTTTATTATGTCTTCAAATAGTTGTTACAGGTGTGAGCTCAAAAACAGAGTCTCAACCATGAAAATGGATCTCATCGCTGTGTTCAACTCGAATCTTCGAGTTGAAACTAGTATACACTCGATTGTACTTGGTCACTCTGACCTCTAGACCCCCTAGAATGGTTCACAAAACACTCTCCGTTAACTTTTATGTGTTATGGTATTTATATACCACCTACAGTTACAAAATACAATAAAGGCAGAATAATACATTTATAATAGAAGCAAACTATAAACCAAAGGACCGGCGGCCACGGGGTGGACGCCGATCGTCCGACCTTTTCCTGATGCTAATCTCGAGAACAAACAATCTGATGACTATCGCGTCCCGCTCATCAACTACTCCAGACAATCTGCACCGTTGATTTGTCCTTAGGGATCCAACGACTATCGTGCGCTCTCACGCTCCGACTAGCACGTCTGCTAATTCTCCGAAGGCACGCGAGAAAGCGGTTTCGGGATACTACATGTCGATCGCTATGTGGAATCACACAGATTTTTGGAAAACCATTTCTTGCCTTGAAGGCACGCGATAAATTACTTACTGCTTCTCTGCTAGAACTCAAAGGAGTTTAACTTCTTTTGCATAATCTCATCGCGTCTGTTTTCCAGGATAACTTGCTTGCATGTTTCGATGCAATATGTGTCGATCTCCTTTGATCGAACGATCTCCACCCTTGTTCGCTAATCCCATCACTTGTGGTATGAACCAATTACAAACTACCACATCACCTTCCGTGCTGACATCATCAAGAACTTGTGACTCTTTCCTGGGTTGCCACATGTCCTACTGACGTAGGCATTGACTTTTGACCTGAATCTTTAACTGGCTCTAATTTCTTCATCCAAACTCAGATTTACACACTGTTTGCACCGTTGGCTTCATATTTACGAGCACTTCAACATGTTTCCACTTTCACCCGTATTTGAAGACTTTGATCTGTAGGCTTTACTGAATCCATTTTGGATCACTCCTCCCCACTGGAAGCTTTTGGTCCACCAAAATTTGGTTTTAGCTATCGAGTAAGTGAGGATAAAATTACTTCACTTTTCCGATCTCTATCCATCATGCTTTACTTGGATTTGTACCTTTGTGTCCAACTCGAAGATACTGAATGTTCCCTCGTCACGAAGTTCTTATCCTTCTGTCAAGAACTGTGTCCTCCTGTAACTCATTGAGATACTCAGGAAATAGATCCTCAATGGAAGGTAGCTGACCTTGATCTTCAGGATCTTTAATCAATGAAGTTTAATACAACCTCAAGTTTTCAACATTAACGACTGAATATATTTGCATATAAGCTGGTAGATCAAGGCGGAAATCATTTTCTTCAATTTTATCAAGTATTTTGAAAGGACCATATCTAATTGGTTTCAACTTTTTACCTTCTCCTTGCAATCTTTGTTTGTTGATGTAAAACCAGACTTGATCACCAACTTGAAAACTATGCTCAACTCGATGCTTGTCATGTCGCGCTTTATACTTTGCTTTGCTTCTTTCTAGTTGTTCCTGTATTGCCTAGTGAATTTCCTGGATTTGTTCAATGAACTTGGTTGCTTTGTCCACATCATTGTGTCCATTAACAACTATGTCTTTACCAAAGACAAAATCCAAGGGAGACTTTGTTATAAAATCAAAACAAGTCTCAAAAAGAGATCTCTGAGTAGAATAATGTTTTGCATGGTTGTAAGCATGCTGCGCACATAGCACAAATTCTCATCCCAAAGTTTGGGATGCTTGCTGCAATATCCTCGAAGCAACTGTATCACTGTTCTATTGACCACTTCTGTCTGACCATCTGTTTGTGGATGAAATGCTGTGCTCTTCTTTAACCTTGTGTCCATTAACTCCCATAGACTTGACCAAAATTTCCCAACAAATCGAGAATCTCGATCAGATACGATAGAAGTGGGTAACCCAAAATGAACCCATATATTCTGAAAGAACAACTTTGTAGTTTGTTCAGCTATGACCTGTTTATTACATGGTATCAAAATACACATCTTACTAAACCTATTCACAACTACATACAAATAATCATGACCCTTTCTATACTTTGGAAATCCCCCAACAAAATCCATGGAAACACTTTCCCAAGGACGAGAAGGAATTGGGAGTGGAGTATACAAGCCTACTTGCTTGCAGCACACATAGTACATCCTTTGATATATCTAGAAATTGTCTCATTCATTCATAGCCAATAACAGAACCTTTGTAATTGTTATGTACCTAGGGGGGCTAATATGGGGTACCTCCCTCAGTACCCCATATTAGCCCCCCTAGGTACATAACATAGACCCACATGTTTCTCCTTATCTTGTTTTCTGGCATGAGACCATCTGTCTAAAAGTAATTTTTCAAATTCTTCATCTGAAAGTTTGGTCAACTGCTCGAGGTCACGTGAGAACCACCATTTGGCAGCCTCATCTTTTAAATTAAACCACACTGAATCCCTCCAATATCTCCCATATATAAGCTTTAGTCCCTTTATATATTCTTCAATAGTCGGACCATCATCTTTTCCTGTAAAAAATTCCTTGCTATAAGCCATGAAAAAATCCACCCACTTGGCGAAAATTTAAGAATGTCACAGTTTCGTCAATATTGCTCAGAATCTCTATTATAACCTGTTTTTGGAAATGTAACAACCCTTTTGCATCTGCCCATGTGATAGAAATCCTGATCCAGGCACTAGAATTCCAGATCTGCGCTGCTACTCTCCCGTCGTCACCCAAAATTTCAGAAAAAAGTGTTGATTTTAAATCAGCGATATCTCCCTCATCCGGACTCCAATTCGCCTGATTTGTTTTTTGAAATTGGGTGTTTTCTCACAAATATTCTAGATCTGCAATTAGATCTTGCAGATCTTACACCAGGACGTCTAGATCTGTGCCGCAAACGTGCTGCCCGGAAAAATTTAGCTACAACCCCACTGATTTTTAGAGCAGTGATATCTCCTTCATCCAGACTCTGATTCGACTGATTTTTTTTTTGAAATCATGTGTTTTTCACAAAGATTCTAGATCTACAATTATATCTTGCAGATCTAGCACCAGAACGTACATATCTGATCTGCAAATTCGCCACCCAAAAAATCCCTGCAAAAAATAAAAAAAATTCTCCACTTTTGTGCCCAAGAAAGTGCTCTGATACCACTTGTTGTAGCTCTGATACCACTTGTTGTATGATCTAACCCAGAAATAATATAGATCTGATAAGATAATATAATATTATGCAAATAAACCCAAGAAATAAGATAGAAAGCTTCTTTATTGATCAAACCCTTAAGGTAGGGCAACACCATACAATCACTCCTTAAGGAAGGAGAATACTCCACAAGCCATATGCTTGTTCATACAAGAATACTTCTCTTCATTTCTCTCCATGTGGAGTCTCTAGCCTCTATATAGGCCTCATACATACAATACCATGTATCATTACCATGGTTTCCTCATACCATCAACTAATACCATGGGCCCCTTACATTATTATTAACTACTTGTGGTCCCTTACATGGCATGGGTTAACCGCCTTATTTATTACTATGGCCCATCCCATTATTACATTATTACCTTGGGTACCTCCCTCGGTACCCCATATTACCCCCCCTAGGTACATAACATTTTCCCTTACCAAACGACAAATCATAACCTCTATCCTCTAATACAACTACATAAATCAAAATCTTCTTCATCTCAGGTACATACATAACATCTTTTAGATGAATATGGGAACTTGACTCCCACTTAAAGGTGGAAACACCAATTCCTTTGGTACTATAACTCCCATCATCGGTACTATAACTCCCATCATCTCCAAATTCTATGTGCAATTTGAAATCGCTCTCCTCTAGCCTAATAAATAATACCTTGTTTCCTGTTATATGATATGAGGCACCAGCATCTAGGTATCACTAACTCCCTCATATTGTGCTTTCCATTCAAGAAAGGAGGGTGAAATATAACATGAATTAAGATTCTAGAGCATCTCCTCCTACTCCTCCTACAAGCTCCTCTCTAGATTTCTTTTATGGACACTAGGTTTCATATTGTCCATATTCATGGTAATCAAAACATTTTATTTTGTCGACGTTGATCTTGTTTGCATTGTTCTGGCTGGATTCTTCCTCCCCTTGGGCCTTCATGCCTCCAATGTTCTTTCGTTTCCGAACTAGAGCACACTCTTCTTACTCATATTCAATGGATATGACACCATCTCTAGTGTTTCTTTTGATCCTCTCATGCACCAAATCAGACCAAAGTCTCCCCCAATCTGATATCTTATCTTTTCCATTAAATGAATCCTAATAGCTATGTCAGGATTTTAGAAGGCAAAGGTGTGCTAAGCTCATAATTTCTAATCATGGCACATTTTCTCCTACTCCTCCAATTTCATCTTGAACTTGAGTGAATCTGAATAGGTATTGAAAAAGTGTTTCATTTTTCTACATGTGAATGCTCCCAAGTTTATCTCTCAATACAAATTTCCTAGCATCACTACTGCTCTATAATATAGTTGTGATTATTTACCACATTGAAAAATGACTCTCATTTCAATGCGAGTTTGAAACCATATGATCTTTGACATCCTCTAGAATAATCCTCCTTACTCTTGATGTGTCTTTCTTCCACTGAGCAAGTGCTTATGCATTTGATGCAACTAGTTTTAGAATATCAGTTTGTGTATATTCCCATACTCCATTGTCATCTGAGACAACTTCCATCCTATATTTCCAAGCACAAAATTCCAGGTGACCTCTAATGCATGCTCCAACCTCAATACCTTGAAAAACATTTTTCCTACAATAAGGAGAATCTATACCAAAAGCTCTGAAAATTGAAATTTCTTTGAGAGAAGATATAGAATAAGGTTTCTATGTACTCTTCTAAATATCTGATACCTTGTAGAAATTAATATAAATTTGCAACTACTAATGTATTCAAAATGAAATCAAGAGACACAAATTTCTTCCACTTAATATGCGGAAAGGAAAACATACAATAGAAACACATGTAATCATTTAATCATGATGAACATAGTATTTTTACTGGGGAACCCAACTACGAAAAACCCCTCCCATGTTTATATTATACCATATGAGACAATTGATCTATTACAATGACAACTCCAATACTTGAAGCTCAAATTAAACTACAATATTGATCTCCTCCTCTTGAGACTACTCACTCACTCTACCTGCACTCATGTTCCTCCATTCACTCTTATTTATTTCCAAAACTATAAGGAAATTAGGTCATGTTTTACATACCAACTTTTTACAGTCAATAGTATACAATAATAAATACAATTATGCATTTTCCCTCCACTCAACTAGGCAATTCAAATTCCATGCATGACTAGGTCTATTTCTAGTAAGTTGATTAGCTAACTAAGAGATCAGTGAGTTAACAATAGTCATAACTACTCAACTGACCCTCCACTAACATGACTAATGACTAGAGCTTAGTTAAATCAATTCAACTAGAAATAACTAAACTATAATTCTATATCTTGGAAATCAGCTCATGCAGAACTCCATTTCTAGCCTACAAATTTGAATTTACTAACTTAACTAGTAGTCAAGGAAATGCCACTCTAGCTAATCATAATCCAAGTCATCATGTTGATGCGGAAAATTGAATTTCTCGATTTGGCTAAGGCAGAAGTCAAATGAAGCCTTTTCTTGCTATGATTTCAACAAAATTGGTTCTAAAATGTTTTTCCCCAATTCTCTAAAGTATGACACAATAGTTTAAACGAACCAATAAGTTGACTACGATGATTTTTACACTATAAAGGTACCAAATTAGATGAAAATAATATAGTGATTCAATATGAATTTAAAACAACAAGACACCTAGGTTTTCTTCATTAACAATCAATACCTTACCATCCTATGATTAGTTGAGAAGTGGAATTTGTTGATCATATCTTCAAAAATGTGATCTAGAGCACAAAATAATTGGTACCTTATGCACTTTACAATTATGACCTTATCTAACCTAAGCAATGACTACCACTAGGTTCATATTATTTCAACTTGTTTATGAAATGGAGGTAGTCACACAAAATAAACCTGAGATTATATCTTAAAAAACATGATCTAGATAATATTCTGGAAGCACAAAACTAATTGGTACCCTTATTGTTGAACAATATCAAGATGCAGTGATGGCCAATGAGACTTATAAGAAGTTTGTTAAATGTTAGTACGATAAATTTGTGGGACCTCATGTGTAGGATGGAAGGTGAATTCGTTTTGATCTATGATTAGGGCCATGATAAGGTAATTATAGGAATTTTAGAACCTCTTTTGGATAGTTCCTACATTGTGAAATGTGTGTCAAAAAGAGGGGGCTATTGATCTAAATGGAAAATGACATAAACCCATGGTATTCATCCACTCATGGAATTTACCCATGGTATTGTAAGTGGCATCCACCCTTGCTATTGTAAGTGACATCCACCGATGGTATTCATTCACCCATGGTATCTTTTGATAGTATTGTGACATCCACCCATGGTATTCATTCACCCATGGAATTTACCCATGGTATTGTAACCGACAAATACTATAAGTAACAAGTTGCATTTTGTAAAAGGACAATTTGTCCGCCACAATGTAGATTTTATAGTTATTCTCTATTTTAATAAAAAAAATCTTTATGGTTTTGTTTATTGGGCATTATCCTCTTTTTCTTCTCCCACTTTAGTTTTCTATATCTAGGGGCCTCTTGCCCCAAGATCCATTTCAATTTTTTAGACATTGGGGGCCTCCTACCAAGATCTGGATCAGTGGTATCAAAGTAGGTTATTATTCCATGGGAATGAGGATTGGATGCATATCTTAGTTTCAATTTTTACATAAATATTCAACAAACTTCAACCATGTGCTACATCTTATACAGAGCATTTTCTTGGGCCAAGCGGGAAGAATTTTTATTTTTTCCATTCTTTTTGCGTGAATGTTTTTGGGCACTGAGTTTGTAGATTAGATCTGATATATTTGGTGCAAAATTTACAAAAATAAATAACACATCTGGATTTACTACAAAAAAATACACAAATTCAAAAAAAAAAACAACCGAATCAATGTCCGGATGATGGAGATATCGCTGATTTAAAATTAGCTAAGTTGCAGAAATGTTTCTCACATCAAATTGTGGATGATGGCTCTCCTATATTTGTTTTTGAAATTTCGGTGCCAACTTTCAGAAAAGTGATTGCATATTTGAGCTCCTATCGAAAGATTGCTCATTTAAAAAAAAAATGGGTCGAATTGGAGTTTGGATGTGGTAGATATCGATAATTTATAATCAATCAAAACTTTTGTGACGACAGAAAAGTTACAGCGTGAATCTCAGTTTCTAAAGTGCCCAGATAAGGATTTCCAACACATGGGAAGATGCAAGATGGTCATTTTGTTTCAAAAAACAAGTTATAATAAATATTTTGAGTTATATTTACTGAGTTATGTCCATTTTAATTCTAGAAAAACATTCAAAGCGGGTTCACTTAGAGACATGCACCACGCTTTAGTAGGCACCTACTTCACATTCATCATTTTTAGCATAGTAGCATTCAGCTTCGGTCCTTTGGAGACATGGCCTCCCACCGCAGGCTATATAGGCACCTGTTACTTCATCAATAACCAACATCACAATTATGGGCCAACTACACAAAATCCATGTCATCGAAGTCCATTTTCTAGGCCACACACTGTTAGTATCACAATTGGTCACAATCATTACAAGTTATCTCTATTCTCGGATCTTCATTTGTCATGGTTATGGGTCATCCAAAAACCCACACTTCATCAAAGTCCATTTGCTAGGCCACACACTGTCAATATCACAGTTGGTCACAAGCATTACAGGTTATCTCTATCCTTGGATCTCCATTCATCATGGCTATGGATCATCCAAAAACCCACACTTCATCAAAGTACATCCGTTAGGCCACACACTATCAATATCACAGTTGGTCATAAGCATTACATGTTATCTCTATCCTCAGATCTTTATTCATCATGGTTATGGGTTAACCACATAAAACCCTTCTCTTCAGTGGCTCTTCATATTGAACAAACGCTTCACATGAGAGAACTTCACGTAATGGGGACCACTACTTCTTAAGGAGGGAGAAATGATCTTAATGGAAAATGACATGAACCCATGGTATTCATCAACCCATGTTATTCATCCATCCATGAAATTTAACCATGGTATTTTATGTGGCATCTACCCATGGTATTTAACCACCGATGGTATTGTAAGTGACATCCATCCATGGTATTCATTCACCCATGGTATTTCCCCATGGAATTGGGACATCCAACAATGGTATTCATTCACCCATGGAACTTACCCATGGTATCGTAATAGAGAAATACTATAAATAACAAGTCTCATTTTGTAAAAGGATAGTTTGTCCACCACAATGTAGCTTTTATAGTTATTATTTGTTTTAATAAAAAAAGTCTTTGTGGTTTCATTTATTGGGCATTCTCCTATTTTTCTTCTCGCATTTCAGTTTTCCAGATCTTGGTGGCCTCTCCCCCCAAGATCCATTTCATTTTTTTAGATCTTGGTGGCCTCCTACAAAGATCTGGATCACTTATGACATAGTTAAACATGATGAAATCGACAACCGAAGCCATGGAATTTTCTCTATATCAAAAATGACCTTACGCAGGCCACTATTTTTAGAAGTGTTATATACATTATCCATTACTTTTGTGTGTGGCGTAATTTTTTATAATGATATCCATATAGAAAATCTTGCTTAGATTCTTATCATAATTGGTACTTGATTTTCAAATCTCAACATTGACCTCAATCTATATAGTCTTCATAAATGACAACAAAACTAGTACGCAAGATCTTTCTTCCACTTCCTGGCTGATCTTCTTACACATAGATGAATTGGTGATTTTATGTGCCATATCCCTAGGTCCTATAACTAGAAAAATTGAGTATGTTATGATTGAGCTATTGCGCAAGGCTCTTATTATCAACATTTCTGGGTTAGCTTCCAGGTTAGGTTCTCGAGTAGTGGCCTTGCAACTGAATATTATATATATATATATATATATATATATATAATATATATATACATATATTAAATAGTACATATTCTTGAAATATATTTTTTCTTAAATGATTATTAACATATACCAAGAGGTTCTAACAATTAGCTAATTCCTTGACTAGCTATGTTAGATTGGGATTTTGTATATAATTAAGTGTCACACATAAGAATGCATGTCTATAATCACATGGATAGTATTTATAAATATACATGTCAAAGTGTTTTATATTACATTATATGAAAGCTAATTTAATAAACACAATACGGTTGTTAGGCACATACAATGGTCATAGAAAGTCCTCGATGGGTATCACGATAAGTAGCCAAAATGTGGGGTGGAACTATACTCTAGTCCTCATAGGATGTTGGATGCTCATGGAAGCATATCATGGAACAAGCAACCCACCTTAATATTTTATAGAAATGACAAGAAAACATAACCATTTGGTGTTGAAGTTGTTAGGAAACATCATTCATAGTTATTAGGGATATGAACATGGTGATGCGTTTTAGGTTCCTGTGCACCTCTTATAGGTCATGTGAAATGTTGTCGTTATTTTCCTCTCCTTATAACACCACATAGCACATTCTACCATGTAGTTTTGAGATCCTTGTTGGTTTTACTAGTGCCCACTATGTGTCATAGCCAACATTTCAAGTTAGTTATATTGCATCATGAAAAAATATTGTGTACATTTCGAAATAATAGAAAAATGAAAAACTTAAAAAAAACAATCACATATGAATTTTTGTTACCAAATTATGCTAAATTATCACCCTTCTCTAGTCTCAAATCTAGATCATGCCAGATGTTGATCCTTGCGTACATGTAGTCATAAACTACCATAATTTTCTCAATCATCTAGCTAGAAACCATATGATAAAAAGAAAAAACTAGAGCCCCACAAACTATACTGAATATCAAATCTATCGATAAGTTCATACATGGCTTAGAGGTATCAATAAATGGTGTTGACATCTTCAATCTCATGAGAGTGATCTTCTCTAATTTCCACTATTGTGCCATCATATATTTTATTAGTTATCCCTTCATATCTTCTACAACATCTTTGCACCAACTAAACATGGTAGGATTGAGATGTTATATGAAGAACTAAATAAGGCTCTTTAAAAACATGCAAGGACAAATGGTTCCTTAGAAGCAGCATGGCTTTCATAGAATATGTAGTAGATCATTTAGCAAAAGAAAAACTTTCACTTTACGACGTGCATTCATATGGAGGGATTCACTTTAGGAGCAAGGTGCATTCATATCAGGGGATATATATTGAGGAAAAAAAGACATAATATATTTGAGCATATAATAGGGAGTAAAAGATTTTTATATTGGAAGATACAAAATAATGGAGCTCAGACTTAATGAAAAATGCAAAAAGGTATAAAAAACGTTAATTAAAAATAGATACTTATAATATGTAGTGAAAATATGAATATTTTAAATTAGAAAAGTGTATTGAATTTGTATTTATAAAAAGTTAAATAATATGATTTTAAAAGTTATTTTCCAAAATATATTTAAATTAAAAACACGGTTTAATATACCAAAAATAGAGATAATATATAAACAGGCAAATTGCATGCCATGTCATCCCTCACTACCACATATGTTCCATTTAAACATTCTATTTCCTTTAATGGTTTAGTGTCAATCGTATGTCCACATTGATTATGAATTGCGCAAAGGTGAAATTTTGTGATGAGCACATCAATGTAGCACACCAATGATAATAATATTTTATCGCATCTTTTGCACTGTCATTGAATTTTAAACTACCATTTGCACCAAATGTTGCAAAGGAAACGCCGTAAGGCATAAATTGAATTACACAAATACAACAAAAAAATACTTTGATAAAGAATAAAAATATATTGAATGCTCACAT
Source organism: Pinus taeda (assembly GCA_000404065.3). NCBI lineage: Eukaryota > Viridiplantae > Streptophyta > Pinopsida > Pinales > Pinaceae > Pinus > Pinus taeda. The sequence continues at coordinate 82,035 of APFE030182057.1, forward strand.
CAATGTCCTATTAACTGGAACCACTTAGTAGACATATCTATCAACATTAGGATTACACAGAATGATCAAGAAATTTCTCATATACAAACAACACCTTCCACAACAAGTAAACATATCTATCAACATTAGGATTACACACCATGATCAGGAAATTTCCCATATATAAACAACACCTTCCACAACAACCTTTTCTCGCATCCACATTTTAAAAAATGCCTTGGAACGTGATTGGAATATCCCATATTGTCTTTTCCATTATGTATATAAATCTTTCGTATTACTATTTTCATCATGAAGATTGTTAGTTCATGGTTGTAAAGTGTTATTGTGTTAAATTCAATACTGTTCAACAAGTGAAAAACATTCTTTAAGTAGCATAATATGCATTTTTCTCTCACCGTGTATTTTCAGTCATTCATTACAAAACTTCCATCAAAGAACACAAGTAACAAATTAACATGTATTTTGTCTTCATTATTTTCCTCACGGAGCCAAGAAACATGAAATCCTAGAGTGGGTGTTCTTTATATCCGAATTGTTGCAATGGATGTGACCTGCCATCAAAAAGAGCATTCCCATCCTCAGATGAACCTCATTCTTCTTCAATTGACCACTTGATTTTATTCAATTCCCATCATTTTTTCTTGATTCATTTGCCCCATCTTGTTGTCTATCAAAGACTGCCCTTGTCCTTCAAGGCATTACCACTAGCAACAAGGAGAACGTCAGAAAACACACTTTACAATTTTGAATAGGGCTGAGACATATCACATACAAGAGTCTTCAAGCTGCAATATTTTGTTCAAATAATGCATTCTAAGATAATTTTTCTTAAATTTCAATCTATAATAAGTCGTATTTTAATATTTAAAATAATTATTTTTAAAATATGCAGTAAACTACTATTTTTAAAATATGTAGTAATCTAAACAAAAAAGTATGCAATAATGTGCCAAATTATATAGAGTAAGTTAATGTATGAGTGGGTACTATGAGAATATTCTCATAACTTTGGAATTTAATAATATTGTTATCTTATTTTTTAATTATTAATAATTATAATACATTTACTACAGATGAAATATTATTAATTAAACATAAATCTAAATAAACAAGTTCTAAGAACACCATTTTGCACTTTCAATTATATTTTAAATTATCTCACAATGATGTCAATGATATGTCATGTACTTGTTCACTTTCTTTTTTTATTGATATCATTAATAAACAACTTTTAAAAACACCATTTAGCACTTTCAATTATATTTTAAATTTTCCCACATGGATGTCAATGATATCTCATGTACTTGTTTTGTTTTATTAATGATAATGACCATAAAAGTACATCGAAGCATATTCAACACACCTTAGTTGCAACTTGCAAATTGTGATAGTTGTCCAGACTTCAATGATGATACAGAATATATGGATATACCGAATGTAATGCATGGCATCATGCCACGCCTGGACAATATTTGACCAGTGCTTGCTTTTGTTATGCTCAAATGCCTGAGCATTTTGGCACCACTCGCTATAATAGCCAAACATAAACCATCTACTATTGTAAAACTAAGATCCAAAATTTTCATATTAGTACAGAGACTCATTGCAAAGAAGGGATGTATAATGAAGGAAATTGGAATGGGAGCAGTAGGAAAGATTGGCGATATGAAGAAGAAACCACCTTATCCCATGCTCTCACTCCTCCAAATTTTAATCCACATAATACGTGCCTTGTCTTCTCAAAACAAACTAGGAAAAGAGGCCTTCTTCAGTGAAACATGATAAGCTAGTGGCATATGGAAGAAGAACATAGATGAAGAGAGATGTGATATGTTATATGATGTAGATGTTGTCTAGTTTGGAACTGTTCCTTTGCAACATAAATTATTGCAATAAAAAATAGGTAATAAACTAATTTAACTTTACAAGAGGCTTACCTAGGCCTACATGAATGGAGACCCTCAATTTCATGAGGTATGTGCCCTATGAGCATATTATATGATAGGGCTAGTTGTAGTAAACATTTCCCAAGAGTTGCATTTATACTACTCGATAATTGGTTCAGAGCACGATTTAATTTTTCTAGTTGTTGGAGGTGGCCAGTGGATTTTGAGATGATTCCAAAGAGATTATGATTATTATGTTTAAATATTTATTATTTTTATGATGAAATTGAGATTGATATGTTTAATTTAGAAGGGATTGTATAATTAGGCATTTCTAGTCTGGAGAAATCTATGCTCTTAGTTGTGCTTAGTGGTTCACCTCTCATACCTCTCCAAGCACTTATAATCTTAAACTTTGAAGGAAGCACATCAAAACAAATGATAAGTATTAATTGCTAAAACTAAATTGCAAAGAGTTTTTTCTTGCGACAAACCTCTCAAGGGCCATTTTGCCGACACAAGGAAGCAATGTGTAGTGGCTAACCTTCTAGGTCACTTATAATGTTGTCTAACATATTACAAAAAGCAACTTTAAAAGGATACATAGTATTAATTTCCTAGCTAAACAGTATAAGAGTTGGTAAATTTATGTTTGTAAAAGTTGACATACATTGCAAACCCAAGACAAATTAGTTTGTGTTAATGCCAAATGTAAAATCTACTTGCAAGTGCAAAGGCTACAAATGAATTCTACCAAATAATTTATTCTAAGAAAAAAATATTATAGTGTCAATTATGTTTAATATTCCTTATTCTAGTTGTGCTCCCTAATTGACGAAGACATCGAATTCCTTATTTAGGTTTCTCTTGATGTGGAAGAATTCAATATGATCACATTTGTCTGTAGCTAGCACTATTCGATGTAGATCTGTGCGGAGTAACTGCTCATTATTTCCTTGAAGTTTGATCACTTGTTGGATGACTATCATAGAGTCTCCAAAAAGTGATAATTGGTGAAGTCTTCTAGAGGAAGACATTTTCAAAACCCTCCAAAGCAGAAGAAATTCAACTTGATTATTTGTTGAGATTTTTAGCGCCTAGAAAAATTGAGTCACTCTTTCTTCTTGGAGGCCAAATTATATGGATAATGTTACATGATATGTATATGAGGTAAATATATAGTGTATACTATGCATTATCAAACTCATTAATATATATGGTCATGCCACATAGTGTGACAAATGATAAGAAAATGATCCTTTGGGAACTAATAAGGATGTTGGCAACCAAAGAGAGGTTGAAGTTTAACAACAACTAAGGTGAAGAGACATTAAATTATAATTCCATATTTAAAATATAATTTTAACGTTATATTTGCTAACAAACTAAATTGCATGATAATTAATAATAAACTATATTCAAATGTACGTAGAGGTGGATGGTATGAAAGATCTTTCAAAGAAATTTGAATATTTTCTTTTTTTTAAGAATTCATTTGTAGGTAATTTCTGTACAGGGTTAAAACCTACAGTTTTCTCTTAGTCAAAGAATTAGGGCGTGGAGATACGAGATGCCTGAGTAACCAGTGTTTTGAGGGAAACAACTTTCTACTCATAGTGATGTTGGGATTGGTCAAGAAGGTAGATGTATGTATGAGTCTTCTGTCTGTAAATGTGATGTGTAAGGGAAAAAAGGACATCGAGGAGGGCAAGGGAATTATTCTTCTCTTGGATTTCCATGGTAACTTGGATGTGAGGATAGTTATTAATACGGGTAAGGAAAGAGTCCAAAGCAAGGTGGCCATGAGGCCAAATTAGAAAGGTGTCATCCACAAAAGGAATACAAAATTTGGGTTTAAGGGGAAAGGAATTCAAGGTGGCCTTTTCATATTGTTCCATATTTAAGAGGTTCACCACCACTAGAGATGGAGAGGAGCCCATGAAAGTTTCTTCAGTTTGTTGATAGCAACCTCCTTTGAAAGAGAAAAAAATGGAGGAAAGGCAAAGGTTGATGAGGATAGCAGTTTATGATCCATAAGATCAAAAATAATTCCAAGAGCCTCACAAACAAGAATTTTGGAAAATAAAGATACCTCATCAACACTAACCATTAGGTTATTATCACAGAGATGGAGAGCTTTAGTTTTTTAGATGAAATCAACATAATCCTTAATAAAGGAAGGGATGTGACCAACTACAAGTTCAAGTTTGTTGGCAAGGAACTTAAAGAGAGTGTGGGTGGGGGATCTAATAACACTGACTATGGGTGATCACAAGATATCCTTTTTGTGGATTTTAGGTTGCCCGTATATTTTAGGGGTTTGGGGATTGTGGGGGATATGACATTTTTGGATAGAAGGGCCAATGGAGGAGGCTTTGATGTTTTTAGTAGTCTTGGAGTTGATAAAGGCAGTGGGGTATTTTTAAAGGGGTTTATTAAAGGATGATAAAAAGAGGTTAAGAAATTTAACAACAACTAAGGTGAAGAGACATTAAATTATAATTCCATATTTAAAATATAATTTTAATGTTATATTTGCTAACAAACTAAATTGCATGATAATTAATAATAAACTATATTCAAATGTATGTAGAGATGGATGGTATGAAAGATCTTTCAAAGAAATTTGAATATTTTCTTTTTTTTAAGAATTCATTTGTAGGTAATTTATGTACAGGGTTAAAAGCTACAGTTTTCTCTTAGTCAAGGAATTAGGGCGTGGAGATACGAGATGCCTGAGTAACCAGTGTTTTGAGGGAAACAACTTTCTACTCATAGTGATGTTGGGATTGGTCAAGAAGGTAGATGTATGTATGAGTCTTCTGTCTGTAAATGTGATGTGTAAGGGAAAAAAGGACATCGAGGAGGGCAAGGGAATTATTCTTCTCTTGGATTTCCATGGTAAATTGGATGTGAGGATAGTTATTAATATGGGTAAGGAAAGAGTCCAAAGCAAGGTGGCCATGAGGCCAAATTAGAAAGGTGTCGTCCACAAAAGGAATACAAAATTTGGGTTTAAGGGGAAAGGAATTCAAGGTGGCCTTTTCATATTGTTCCATATTTAAGAGGTTCACCACCACTAGAGATGGAGAGGAGCCCATGAAAGTTTCTTCAGTTTGTTGATAGCAACCTCCTTTGAAAGAGAAAAAAGTGGAGGAAAGGCAAAGGTTGATGAGGCTAGCGGTTTATGATCCATAATATCAAAAATAATTCCAAGAGCCTCACAGACAAGAATTTTGGAAAATAAAGATACCTCATCAACACTAACCATTAGGTTATTATCACTGAGATGGAGAGCTTTAGTTTTTTAGATGAAATCAACATAATCCTTAATAAAGGAAGGGATGTGACCAACTACAAGTTCGAGTTTGCTGGCAAGGAACTTAAAGAGAGTGTGGGTGGGGGATCTAATAACACTGACTATGGGTGATCACAAGATATCCTTTTTGTGGATTTTAGGTTGCCCGTATATTTTAGGGGTTTGGGGATTGTGGGGGATATGACATTTTTGGATAGAAGGGCCAGTGGAGGAGGCTTTGATGTTTTTAGTAGTCTTGGAGTTGATAAAGGCAGTGGGGTATTTTTAAAGGGGTTTATTAAAGGATGATAAAAAGAGGTTAAGAAATTTAAATGCATAGGTTGTCTTGTCCATGACAATGGAGACATTGCCTTCAATTTCTTTTAGAACAACAATATTGGGTTTGTCATTAATCTAGTGAATGGCTAGAAACTCATTCTGCGAGAGGTTAGGCTTATATATTGTTTAGAGCACTTTATTTATTCCACTTCATGGGAATGGAAAAGATGCGAAATCAATTCAATAGAACAAAAGAATTCTTCAATAGGAGTGCAATGGGGAGCAATGGATAAATTAAAACCAATGGTTGATCACACCTTTCCAAGACGTTCTTGTTACTCTTCCATTATTCCCTCTTTCACCAAGCTACATCATCACCATCCTAGAAGGAAGGATCTTATTCATATCTTATCCATAACCAGTCAAGAAATCCTTTGGGCTAATATCCATTTTACCAAGTTATTTATTTGTCATTTATCTTTTAAATGTTTTCTACTTCAGTTAAATTTTCAACTTTGATTTATGTTCTATCCTTGATAATAGATCCTTTATTGCACTCCGGCATGTTTTTGAATCTTCAAAAACATTTAGTCCAACATAAATATAAAAAAAAATTAACAATTTTTAGTCCAAGTTTTCCACTAATAATAATATTTCCTTGTCTTATCACTTCTTGCCAAGGTCACAACCGCTTTCCAATCCTTTCATGTGAAATTTATTGTCCATTCAATCCCCTTTTTTTTTCTCTTCCTTATGATATCTCATATCGTGCCCATAAATTTTGTCACCTTTTACCTCTAAGTGAATCATCAAACTTGCTACTAGATATTTCCCTTGCTCTACTATTCATTTATTCCTTTCCATTTCAACTCTATCATTAATACCGACTCTTCCCCTTTGAATCATAGCCTTACCAATATTGATGATAATCTAGCAGCTTTGATTTTTAAAAATAATAATAATAATAATCTAAGACCTTCGAATTCCAATGATAATATTGAATGTTTGGTTAATAATAAAAATCTTTTTCCATTTCTCTCTCCCTCTAGTGAAAAATTATCTAGTCTTTTTTCCTCTAAGGATCCATTGTCCAAACCTCCTCCAACCCTATCTCATTCAACTCCTCCCACCATCATAAATCTCTCATTTACCTCCCTTGACCCTTCTACCATCCACATTTTGGAAAAAAGTCTTAACTTTTCCATCGTCTCCCATCATATTCCTACTAAAGAAATTATGTGCTCTATTGAATCAATGTCTCATCTTCTCCCTTCTCATAGAGCTAACGAAATAATGCAACTGTGCATTATGATCCTTGCGCACTCTATATTGCCTATGCCCAACTTCCTTAAAGATGAGTTTCTAGCCATTCATCGAATTAATAATTACCCCAAAATTGTTGTCCTGGAAGTAGATAAAGGCAATGCCTCCATTGTCATGGACACACTAGCCCATGAATCTAAACTTCTTAATCCTCTTTTCACCATCACCTTATAAAACCCTCTCTGAAGCCACATTACCTTTATCACCTTCATGATTACAAAAACCATTAAATTCTTCTCCATTAACTATTCTTTCCAAAAGCATCTTGTCCCCCACAATCCCTAGATCCCTATAATATCTAGGCAACCTAGATTACACAATAAAGATATCCCTCTAGCCCACGGTGAGTACTATTGTAACCCCCACCCATGCTCTTACTAAGTTCCTTACCAACAAACTCCAAACCTTTGTTGGTTGACACAACCCTTTATTAAAGATTCTACTAATTTCATCTAAAAACAAACCTTTTCATCTCAATGATAATGATGTAATGGTTAGTTTTTATGTGGTATCTTTATTTACCAAAATTCTTGCCCTTAAGGCCCTTAGCATTATATTTATCTTGTGGATCAGGAAACCCTTAACCTCATCAATCATTTGTCTTTCCTTCACTTTTCTCTCTTTCAAAGGAGTATGCTATGAACAAATTGAACGAACCACCATGGGGTCCTCTCTTTCCTTGGTGGTGTGCAACCTCTTTATCGTTTGATGGTGAGGTCCAAGTTTGTACTATAAAATGAAATGTTTTAGTTTCTCAAATTTCTTTTAAACTACTATAATTTGTCAAAGGCATGAAATCTAAATTAAACTCTTTCCATGTTAGTTATCAAGTATACATGAGGCCATTTTGCATTTCAATTTGTTTCTATTTCAAAAGTGAAAACTATCCATTATTCCATATGCGAGGTCCTAGGCCGTGTCTTTAGTGACCTACTTTAAAACCTCAAGTCCTTTGTTATTTGTTGTTGGACTTGTCAATCAATTTGCTTTTATTTTTTAAGCCCAACCCCAAATGGTCCATTTCCAAATCGAAAAATATTGTATTTGGTCCTTACTATGATGAAACGTCTAAGAGTATCCGTAATGATTTCTCTATTCTAGTGTCATGGAGAAGTTTGAATTTTTATGTAGGCATAAACATGACCTTGGTTACAAAATACCCATCTAGCAATTTGCAAAAGTCTATGAAAATTGGAAATCGTAGAAACTCAAGTCTCCAATGAAGCCAAAGTCAATGAAAATTGGAAATGGTAGAAACTCAAGTCTCTAATGAAGCCAAAAGACCTGACATGGTTGATACTGAAAAACAAGCTCCTTAACCGAGACAATCTACACACGAGGTGGTCATGTGAGAAACAAGCTCCTTAACTGAGATAATCTACAAAGGAGGTGGTCATGTAAGAAAAAAGAAGCATGATTTTACTTTGAAGAAAAATGTGAGAAGTTTAAACCATCTCTTACACACGAGGTGGTCATGTGAGAAACAAGCTCCTTAACTGAGATAATCTACAAAGGAGGTGGTCATGTAAGAAAAAAGAAGCATGATTTTACTTTGAAGAAAAATGTGAGAAGTTTAAACCATCTCTTTAAGAATGGTGCTTGCTCCATTCTTAACCGTTGAAGGATTAAACCATCTCTTTAAGAATGGTGCTCGCTCCATTCTTAACCGTTGAAGGATTACCTAGACTAGGCTATAAAATTAGGAGTTTTTTTACCACCATTAAAAATTTAATATTGAATATATCTCCAACATAATTTTTTTAAATATCTTTACATGTTTTATAAGTTCACCATATTAGATATAAAAATTAAAAATTAAATCTAAGTGAGGAAGAAAGTAAAAAATTTGATCACTACCGAATTAATATAATATATATCTACTTATTTTAAATATAATATATATCTACTTATTTTAAATATATATATGAGAGAAAGTTCACACGAGTTTAAAAAACAAACAAAAAGGACTCGAACAAGCTAGTTACGGCTCTGATTGCTTATTTGAGTGTCTTTCAGCTCACTACAAGCGTAATCCTTGATATTATATAAACATCATTTATAGGTCTCTTGAATCCTATACGCTCATGAATCATGCAAATATTGAATTTGTGTAACAACACACTTGGCAGCCCTAAAATTATTTTGAAGAGAAACTTCTTTGTTGTTTAAATTCGTTGTCCTGCCCCAAAATAAAGATAGTCTGAGATAAGATTCCTGGATCTCCCTCTTCAATATAGTCATTAAAAGAACAAGAAAAATGACTCCTTAAATGAAGGTTTCTTTCGGAAGGCTTTTTAAGATTAGTATAATTTTTTATTGTCCAAAGTCGAACATCAAAATGCCACCATACCACTACACTTACCAGAGAGAACAACAAACTAAAATATTCAATTTTGCTTGTTTTGAAAGGAAGAATGCCTTTTTACAACTTTCTCTACCAATAATATTTATATTTCTGAAGTTAGAGGGTTATATAAGTTACTTTGAAAGGACGAATGCCTTTTTACAACTTTCTCTACCAATCATATTTATATTTTTGATGTTAGAGGGTTATATAAGTTACTTATAATATCAGACATATAGTCAAGCATACCATCGCATAAAACCTTAAAACCTTATAAGAGGTCAAACTGAGACAAATACCCGAGATGAAATCAAAGAACAATTCAGAATTGTATTTATTTCAAAGAAGATGCGGTAATGTACGCTTCCATAGCGGAGATCACATTAAACAGAAACCAAATCCTCGTGGATGGGGAATGGAATTAATGAAGCCCATTTGTGGAACCAAGCAACAAATGGAAATCTACTCATGTTTCCATATTCATGTACATTTATTGAAAAGTAACCAGTTTAATCACTAGAAAGCGATTAGAAGAAAGGTTGAAAACACAGAAATAAAGCATGATGGAGGCAGAAATTAAATAAGGTTGGCAGCTGCACCATGGCCCTGAAATTCAGAGAATCGGTGTTGAAAAACATCATTGGCGCTCTCCTGGAGGCTCTGGATCGCTTCTTTCCCACCTTGGTGGTTCTAGCGCCATTCACAGACAAAATCTCCGAGGGACCCCGTAGCTCTGTGATCGTCACCGGGGCATTGTTTCTGGGTGCTTGAAGTCTGAGTCAAAATAGACTTGTATACTAGGACCCCACATTCAACTCAGCCTGGGTATCACCTCGTTGGAAATGTGACTTGAAAGTAGAGTTACAACTGAGTGACTACATGAAGAATTGACCTGTGATTCTCAAAAGGAAAGACATCCCAGTCAACTAGCCCAGGAAAATAAATCCAATCCATATAGTAAAGAGTGGTTCAGTTGAGAAAACCATCTAATATATATCCAAATTCAAATCTATGCTCTTCATCACCAAGAAGGGTGTGAAACATCTAAGACTTGAAAAGAGAAACAAATACTTGACAATAATTGTTTTTACATACATCTTGAATTTGTTTGTTTCCCCTTGTACCAAAATTACTATATAGCTACAAAATTGTCCTGACCTACAATTTGGACTCATCTTAATATAAAACTACCTTGGACCAATCAAAAATCACAAATATAATGTTATACAGATTATTTCTTAATATGTGTTTGTGCTTTCAGACTTTTAAATTTCAACCATACTAAGAAATAAGATTTCTCATATTATAATCTAGAAAATATAAATCGACGGGGTGCTCCAGTTTCGAACTGCAGACCTATCCGAAGAGTTTAGATTCTTCTTCAGCGAAGGCAGAGCTACGGGCTTCTCCGGTGCTGGGCGGGTGCTCACCTCCTCCTGCTCGGAGTCGGACGGGGAGGCAGAAGGAGAGAAGAGCGCTGGCATCCGACACGGTTTACGCACCCAGAAACAATGCCCCGGTGACGATCACAGAGCTGCTGCTGCTATCACGTGAGCGAGAGGATTTTCTCTGGCCATTGCAAAAGAAGCCATGTCTTCCCAACAGATCAAACAAAGACATATAAAAACCTTGTGCAAAATACCCAACCTAAATAAAAATTCGAAACCCTGGAATCGCATGCATCGGGACGTTGTGGGATTAGAAATCTTTAAATGACATGACATCTATCTGTCAGAGCAGAATATATGATTAAGCTTTTCTTTTCGTATGGATCGTTGCGCTTCGCATGGCTCAATTCAAATCAACGGCGAACGATTACTCAATCGTCTAACAACAAAATCTAATGGCACATATTTTGACACGATAGCAGTTTGGGGAGTTCATTTCAGAGGGAAATGCCTTACGGCGTAAATATTAAAATTAGGCTAATAATATTCATGAAATAGTTAAATTTGGTTTCATAAATTTCAATCATATATGTTTATATATTTAACCTTTAGAATTGAAATAATAATTATTATCCTATAACATTCTATTAGTATCTTTACCTATTTTCATATATAATTTTGACCTTATATGTAATAATATATTTACCCAATTACATGGGTTATTTTAATAATATTATTGGAATAATAAATTATTAAATAGATATAGATTACTAAAAAATATAAATTACTTATAAAATTATATTAGATAGAGGATATAACTTATGAATTTAATTTCAAATGGACCTTGATAAATAAAAATAAAAATTAATTCACCTAAATTTTACTAACTTCTAAGAATAATAGTAAAGAATTTTTTATATATCAAGAATATTACTTGTTTATAATAGTATTGGAATAATAGATTAATATATAAATATAGATCAATTAATATTAAATTAAATGAATTAAAAAATTTATTAATTTAATTTCAATTGGACCATTGGTTTTAAATGACAAATAAAAAATAAAATTATTATTAAATAAGTATAAGATGTACCTATGATATTATTTTATTGTATTATATAATGTACCTAATTTAACTAATTCCTTAGAATAATAATAATTAAATTTAACAAGAATATTTTTGGTTTGACTCAGGGCATTAGGTCAAAATTAGCCATTGGAAATTTCGCCGTTGGAGTCTCTGCACACACTATTTAACAAGCTGGGCTGGATTGGTTCTTCAACTTGTCCTGACGATGAACCACACTGGTTGGTTCGAAACACGTCGACAAAAGAATATTTATGTGATTTCGCCGAAAATTCTCTAAACAAGAACGATTTAGCCTAAAGAAACAACCATTAGGGGACTTTTGAGGTCTAAAATGGGCCTCCTAAGAAAAATGTACAACCAAAATAAACTTTATAAGAACCAATAGGATTCAAGATAATTATGTCAACCATAGGGGATGATTCACCATTTTTGGTGTAAAAAAGTGAAAATAATAAAAAGTAATAAAATAATAAAACTACTTTTTCAAATCGTATATTTAACTTATATCCCTAAGGTTTTACTCAAATTTCGAATGGGAGTACTTGTTGGATGCAAAATTTAATTCCTCATGCATGAAGTACCCATGTTGCATACTTTTGATGGACCCTGCTACATGAAAAATAAGAAATACATGAAAAAACCTGATTGCAATCACGATTTTCATGTATTTATAATTTCTCATGTAGTAGAGTCATTAAAATCTATGAAACATGGATAATCCTTGGATGAAGAATAAAATATTTCATCGAACGATTGTTTCTACTCAAAATTTGAGTAAAACCATAGGGAGATAAGTTGAAAGTATGAGTTGAAAAAATAGTTTTTCTTTTTTCCCTCTAAAATTTGATGATGTAATATAATCTTCTTTTAGTATTTCCATTATTATTTTATAATTTCCTTAGAAGGCCCATTTTAGACCTCAAAATTCCCCTAATGTCAACCAGGAAATCAAAGAAAAGGAGTAGGAAGGGCTACAATAGTAGAAATTGAAAGAAGCGGTCAAAGGCACATGTAGAGAAGTTCTAGACATGGATGTCCATGAGGAGGAATCTACAGAAGACAAGTCACAAATCTTTGCCTTTCAGTTAGGGAATACAAGGATAAAATTTTCTAAGTGAAATTTGAATATGAGATGCAGATTAGGGAGCTACAAATGAAGTTGCAGTTGACTACGCGACCAAAAGTAAGAAGTTAGAGGGAGGCTAACCTGAAGTTAGTCATGGTTAGCATCTCCATAGCATTGGAAGACTACAAAAAACTACTGGATGAAAGTTTTCAAAGTTGGACTTCACTACAAGAAGATCCAAATATTCAAAAACTATAAGAAGAAATGCAGCAAACGTAGTAGTAGCTAGAGGAGAGTCGAGAAGCTGCGAAGACATTTCCTATATTACAAAAGCTCACAAAGATAAATGAATCAAAGGTGTTGCAGAAGAGGATCGTAGAGTTAAAGAGGGAAGATAATACATTTATAGAAAGAACTCAGCCTTGGAAGGATGAGGCCCTTCAGCTCTCGTAGACAATAGGTGAGAAGCTTCGGGAGCTTCGACAGAAGGAGGAAACATTGCTACAGAAGGTTGTAGATCATGTAACAGAAGCATTGTTGGAGGAAGCACACAATAATGATAAAAATATGACAAAATTGCTCCAATGGTTCAACAAGGCCTACAATAGCATTGCAAAAAAATTCAGAGGCACAACTGCTAAGTGACTCAGGATGAGTCATAAGTGACTGTTGGGGGCATTTTTTAACCCTGTATAGAAATTACCTACATACGAATTTTAAAAATAGAAAATAAACAATGGAAAGAGGATAAAACATAAAGCATATATATACAGAGATTTTCCCCTTGATCTGAAAACCAGGACTACCAGATTGATTTTTCATTATGTTACTTTCAATGTTACAATACATATATATAAATGTCAAAGGATCCATAAACCCCAATCCATTAGACTTGGATTAGGACATAATCATAGTTCCCTTGACTGAATCTACAAAATACCATGAACAGAAAACTATCATGCCCAAAACCATGTGCGGAATCCATCCTTTAGCTCAAACTCTGTCTTCTTAATTTCTTTTGGTAGGACTTCATTTTTAATAACACATTTCACCTCTCTAAACACCACATCTCAGTTGTACACAACCTTCCTTATTTATTGGTTCCAAATCTTATAACGTTTTAAACCATCCTTATACCCAATAAAGATGCACTTTTCATATTTACTATCCAACTTTGTTCTTTTCTCCTTTGGAACATGTACATATGCATCACATTGAAATACACTTAGATGTGAAAGACAAGGTTTCTTATTAGTCCATACCTCTTCTGGATTATTATCCTCCAAGTTGATGAAGGTGATACGTTGACCAGGTAACATGTAGTCTCCATTGCCTCTACCCAGAATTCATGTCCTAACCCAACACCACGGAGCATGATTCTTTCCCTTTCCATCAACATCTTGTTCATTCTTTCAGCAACTCCATTTTGCTCAAGTGTGTATGAAGTAGTCTTCTATCATGCTATACCACACTTCTTACAGAACTCTTCAAATTCATTCTTGAAAAAATATCCACCGTTATCTATCTTGAGCACATTTATCTTCTTCTTTGTCTAGTTTTCCACCAGAGCCTTAAATTCGTTAAACTTGTCAAAGACTTCAGATTTCTTCCTGAGGAGAAGTCATCTATAAATGATACATTACACAAAATTTCCCAATGATGGAATTGACATAGGTCCAAACACATCACTATGGACAAGCTCCAATATTTTTTTCACCCTCTTACCACCAGAGGGGAAACTCACATGATTCTGCTTCCCATATACACAATTTTCACAAAAATGAAAATAAAGAGAGAAATTAGACATACCTTCTACCATACCATTACAATGAAGTATTCAAATTCCCTTCTCTCCAATATGTCCAAGCCTTTGATGTAATGGCATGGTCTTTTCTCTAGAAACCACTAGATGTTTCTCTCCACTTTTAGGAACCACAGAACTATTCCACCCATCAATAATAGTGCTACCTTGAAGCTTGTACAAAGTTCCAATTCGAACTCCCTGCATCAATATCAGTACTCCCTCACCCATCTTGTAGGTATCTTTCGCGAACATTGTTTTTACACTTGCATCATCCAACTTGCTTAAAGAAATCAGATTTCTAGGCAATGCAGTAATATGCAGAACACCCATAATTGTTCTAATACTTCCACCTTGCAACTTCAACTTTATGTTTCCACAACTGATGATTTTAGTCTTCCTATCATCCCCTAAGAATACATCACCACCATCATATTTCTCATACTCACAAAAACACTCCCTATGGGGAGTGAAGTGAAAGGATGCACCTGAGTCAATCAACCATGCTTCATGATCTACATGTCTACTTGAAGAAGAAATCAAGTACACATCCCCACCTTCATCTGAGGTGGTTTTCACCTCTGTAGAAGGAGCATCATAAAATCCATTTCCTTTCTCAGTGTTAGGTTCCTATACCAATAGGTTTCATTTTTCGTGATTGACTAGAGAAGTGTCAAATATGTTCATCCTTTCCATGCTGCAAAGGTTCCATTTTTTGTAAAAAAATGAAGAAAATTAAAAATTGAAAAGAGGGTATGCCCTAAAAGAAAAATCAAAGGGAAAAAAGAAGGAAATGGTCAAGAGAAAAATTAAAGGAATGAACCCCAAACAAAAGACCAGGAAATTCTGCTAGTTCAAATGCCACTACTGTTCCATTTTTGAAGAATTTCATTATATACAGTGAGTTAACTTTTGCCACAGTTGATGAATAGCTAGACAGCTCAATCCTGGCTAGATCATGTTTGAATTTACTTGTCATAGAATAGAGAATAAAGGTCTGTCCAAATAGTTCAAGCTTGGCAGGCAAGTAGATAGGTAGAGAAACAAAGGAGCCCAAGTGTTTAATCTGGGCCCTTGGAAGAGATAAGGGTAGATTTAGATAGGAGGGCAGCTAAAAGAAATGAAGAGAACCAGGGTTTGCTAGTTCAAATGCACCCAATGAAAATGAAGAAAAAATGTTAGGTGTAATAGGATGGGTAAGTAGTTTTGATGTTGCAGAAGCAGCTGCATGAGTGATCTTCCTTCTCAAAGATAGTTCATCTTTTATTGGTATCACAACTACCATGGCAGAGTGTGGTGACAAATCAGATGTTGCATGTCTAACTTCCCCTCATTCCCCTCACAGCAATCACTTACTAACATCCCACTAGGATATTGAGACCTGCTCAAAGTCCCTAAACCACTCCATCTCAGTTGAAATTTGGACAAAGTAATGTTTTCTCCATGAGCCAAGAAACCACATTTCTTGTGTAAAATCTTTCTTCTAGTGACCCTCACTATAGCCTAAGTTTTCACCTTTCAAACTTAGTGCTTTGCTTAAAACATCATACCTTTCATATTAACATTCTAACTTTATTATATAGCTCCTATAGAAATGTTTCCCCACCCCTATGGTGTAAAATACATAAAAAATCCCTAAAAACTTAAATATCCCTACCCCCAGCCTAATATGGTCATATACTATGGTTCACGGGAATTATTGGTTCATTTGGAACCACATAATAACCCTCCACGCATAAAATGTTGGGTTTCATTTAACATTGGTTAAATGAATAACCATACCCTAAAAACCCCGCTAACCAAAGTTTTACACTCCCGAACATTACAAAACATTGAAATATTACAGCGAGACCCGCGCCATAGCCACCCGCCAGCTTTAATCGTCGCTAACCGTCCGATCATCGTCTATAAATCCGACGACCCACATGGATATCGGCCCCCCCCCCCCTCGCCTGCCAAACAATAGCGTCTGGGGGATGGGCGGTATTTCCACCATACGAGAGACGCGTGTCAGCTTCCTAGCGTGATCAGAGCCCCCCCCTCCAAAACCACCATGGCCCAAAGGTGGTGCAGGGAATACCGCTTACCGCCCCGCTGCCTCCTCGCTAACGTCATGCCCACGCCATCAGCTGACGTGACATCCCCGTCGCCGCCTATCTGTCCGCCATGTCACATCCTTGTCATCTGCCCACATCAGCTCCATGTCACCTGCTTACGTCACCACCTCACCTCCGTGTCACCCGCCACGCCATCCGACACATCATCTTCCATACCCCATTACACGATAAAATTACGTCATGCTGACGTCATCCGACAGAAATGTGCCAACGCCCATCAAAGTCAAATTTTTTGTTAAAAAGAGGTAAAAGCATCGTTTTCACTCATTTTTTGTTTATCTCCACTGCGTGACCTATGCATGCCAATTTGCATCTAAGAGCAGTCATTCGACCACATAGTTCGCCACCCAGCAAATTTTCTCCACAGCTTGGCCCCTCAACTCGGTTTGCCACCTGTAAATCGCACATTTCACCGTTAAAACAGGTATTTACCAACATTTGTTCCCGAACCTGTTGAAAAGTGTGCAACAAGAAATGCTTGTTGGGAGTGCAACAAGATGATGGAGCTTAGTGGAAAGGAGTCGCCTTCACTAAGTGGTCCCACAGGCAAGTTTTGGCGCAAAGTCTATTTTTAGACATATGGATCATGGTCTATGAGTTGCATGATGTTGTTTATGGATGATTGGTCATGTTGGAAAAAATAGATGAACTTCTATTTTTTGGATCAGAATGGTGTGATCAGAGTCTATTTTTAGACTGCCAGGTAAAAATAGAAATAGTCAAATATTATTAGCCCTTAGTAATATTTGGACTCTAAACTTTATCTTATTCTCTTGGAGCACTTCAGTTGGAGCTACAGATGTGGCACATGCAACTGCCTGAAGGAATCACGTGGTTACCTATGGGTTTACTGAGCTATTGCATGAAGGACTTCAGTTAGAACTCAAGTGGTTGAGTTCTGTGGAGTTAGATGAGCAATTAATGGAGATGTGTTCAGTTTGACTTAGTTGAACTAGTTGTATTTAGTCTA
Source organism: Pinus taeda (assembly GCA_000404065.3). NCBI lineage: Eukaryota > Viridiplantae > Streptophyta > Pinopsida > Pinales > Pinaceae > Pinus > Pinus taeda. Next base: position 99,603 of record APFE030182057.1, read on the forward strand.
ACTAGCCAATAGACTAAGTGATGAGTTGTGTGAATTATTTATTAATTAATTCACTACTTATTAACTCATAATGCAACTGAAGAATACATCAGTTAACTCAATGCATGGATAGTTCAGTGGAGACAAGTGTTAGAGGTAAGTGAAAGGGTGAGTTGTGACTATTAGTTGTGCATGAGATCTTGCACAATCAAAGGATTGAGTTATGCCAATGAGGACTGCGCAGTGTGGGCCAATACCAAGGTAATTGTGGCTTGTTCTCACATGATTTTGCCAAGTAAATATGAGTTTTCTTGAGCCATTATCATCCATTCTCATGCAGGATTGCGCAGTGGAGGCAGGCAAGCAGTGGAGGAGATTTGAGCCAGCGATTGATTCAGATTTGAGCTAGTTTGTGTGTAATAGGTGGAGATAGTACTGAGTACTTGTGAGAAGTATTGTACTATGTATTGTTACATGTTCTCAATCAATATAATATACAGATAGTTGGGGGTTTTCAGCTTTATGCTTTCCCCGGGAAAATACTGTGTTGATATGTGCGATTGATGCTTCTATGTGCACATGTTATTGTTTCTGCTTCTATAAATTGATGATCAACGTAGAGGAGGTTATGTATTATGCATGTATTCCAGAATTAGTGTATAATCGGGATAATCTCTATGAATAAGTGTCATATTATTCAAAATTTTTACATGGTATCAGAGCGAGCTGATTTGTAGAAGAAGTTCTACATGATATCAGTGTTGTATTGATCATCAGATATATTATTCAGAAAGTGTTTACATTTTATTTCTTCAGGCAGAGTCTGTGATCAGGCCAGGTAGCTTCTGGATTCATCCTTCTTTTGGAAGGTGAGATATCCGGTGAATGCCGATACAGTTGATCTCTATACAAGAAATACTTTGTTCTCACAAATTTTAGATCAAAATCAGTTGATTTTTGAGCTGGTGGAATGGCGCTCAAGGATAAAACTCAGAAACATTAAGTGTGAGAATGGAGACAGTATGCCCCAGTACCTCACGAAGTTCACCCAAAGCCAGGATGAGCTGGGAAGTGTGGGGGTGATTGTCGATGATGAGGATATGGTAAGTCTAGCACTCCTTGGCCTTCCTAAGAGCTGCCATAGCTACCAGGACTCGGTGAATGGAAGGGAGAAATTGCCAGGATGGGAGAGACTTTGGTCAGATCTTGTGCAAGAGGAGATTAGACGGCACACCAGAGACAGTTCTTCATCTATGCATGATGAGGAGAACTGTGCCTTAGCGAGTAAGGCAAAGAAGGGGAAGGGGAAGGTTTCTCTTTCTGAATCTAGTTCTTCCAATGATGGGAAGAAGGTTGACAAGTCGAAGGTGAGATGCTTTCGTTGTCATGAGGTGGGCCATTATGCCTCAAATTGCCCACAGAAGAAGTCCAAGAAGGGATCCGGGGAAGGATCTGAAGGTGAGGCACTTGCTTCACAGTTTGAGTTGGATTTCACACTCTTCGCATGCATGGTTTCATCCATGGTGGGAAGTGGTTGGTTTCTTGACAGTGGAGCTTCTTTCCACATGACCGGTGACAAAAGTTTGTTCAGTACTTTGGAGGAGAAAGATCTCCAGATACTCATAGGGATGGGTAATGATGAGAAGTATAGTGTCTCAGGTGTAGGCACGGTTACTTTTCAGAGGGAGCATGGAGCTCGCCTTACCTTGACCGATGTCAAGTATGTACCATGACTAAAGAAAAACTTGGTGTCGATCGCAATGCTAGAAGACAGAGGCTATGATGTTGTCTTCAGAGAGGGAAAGGTTTTCCTTAGACACATCATCACTAGACAGGTGAAGCAGATTGGTTCATGGGTCAAGAACCTGTATGGTCTTGAGGTTCAAGATGCATGCAAAGCCTTGAGTAGCATGGCAATTGATGGAGACTTGGTGGTTGAGAGGGAGGGTATATTACCTCTCAACATGCAGAGCCAGAAGTCTGAGACGGTTGTGGAGGATCCACGATTGGTGCAACAACTTCAGGAGGTTGTGGAGTAGCCACAACAGCGGAAGCTGAGTGGAGATTGAGTAGAGACATCTGCTCATGTAGAGACCTCCAGTAGGGGAAAACTTCGAGCCAGGTGGGCTGAGGGATCACATGCAGCCATACCTCCAGATAGGAGGTGGGGCGATATAGGGTGATCGTCCCAAGGAGGAGGGGCATGATCCTTGAGGTACCCAACCTCTTGGATGAGACCTTGCTACGGGAGCCCCGATGTGGAGTAGCAGGAACTGATTGATTGGGTAGAGACAGATGCATATGGAGCGGCAAAGAGAGCGACAGTGCAGGGAATCCTAGGACAGCGCATAGCATGCAGGCTGTAGTAATGCGAGAGGCACAAGTGTTTTGCACAGTGCTAGGTGGCACAGAGAGGTGTTCAATGGTGCGAGATGCATGAAGATGTTGCAGTAGCACAGATGTCAAAGAGGGAGCACTTGTTAGCAGCAGGTAGAGCTTCAGCATCAGAGTATGTTCCTAGCCCAACAGAGTGGTCAGTTGGGAGTGTTTTTTTGTTCCAAGTGTTGTTGGACCAAAGTGGATCGGGCATATGTGTTGCATGCAGAACATTCCAGAGTTACAGGATCGGGTTTGAGAGGAAGCCTTTCTTGTTAAGATGGAGTGTTGAAAAGTGTGCAACAAGAAATGCTTGTTGAGAATGCAACAAGATGATGGAGCTTAGTGGAAAGGAGTCGCCTTCACTAAGTGGTCCCGCAGGCAAGTTTTGGCGCAAAGTCTATTTTTAGACA
>APFE030182057.1:108681-127936 GCA_000404065.3 Pinus taeda
ACCATTCTTCCCCGAATCATCTCGCGATGGGGATGATGTCTATTTGCACTTCGGGTGAGCACCTCGGGGGTTCTTCACCATACATCATCCTATATAGGGGTAAGATGAGCCTGTGGCAAATCTGATAGAAGTGAGGGGCAAATTGTGAATCCCATAATACTTTGTGATAAACATGAATAGGTGACGGGTCCTGGGTAGTCCATTTCCAACCCATAGTTGGAAATTTAGATACATAGCAGATAGAATCCATAATGTAAGCAGACAGATAAAAAGGAGGATAGACCCTTTGTGACATGGATCTCTTAGTCCGGTAATTCATGACAACAGTGTATAAATTATCAGAAAATATTTTGGCCCAATCAACGAGATCAGCATTTGTGGCAGCGTCTATGAGTGGTAGCCATTCAGACGAAAATTTATTTATGTCTGGCATCCCAAACAGCCTGCACAGCATGGCCGCAGCAAAACAATATGGAGAGGTGAGGGAACCAGTGCTGTACATACCATTTTTGTCCCTTTTTAGCGGCTCTTCTCTTCTGGTCCATTCTTTAGTGGTTTCTGCCAAGTTTGGGTTCTCTGCTGCAAATTTCTTGACAAATTGCGTGTTGTAGGTCATCTGAGGCTAAGGAAGATGATACATAAGCTTTAAGTATTGCGCGGCGAATGATCCTATGAGCCCATGCCCTGGAGCCTTGAATTGTCTACCTTGTAACTCTGCATTTTCAAGTATCCATCTGATCATATCTGTATACGGCAAAATCTTGGGTCTAGCTACTATTCGATGAAGAAATGAACAAGCCAGCTCTTCTAAGGATGCCTCGGAAGAGTTTTGTGATCTCGCGACGCTATCGACCTTCATTACTTGTAGAAATTTTGAATAATTTAACACATATTCAACAGAGATTATCCTGATCATGTACTATTGCGGAAAACATACACAATACATAAGCTCCTCTACGTTGATCATCAATATAGCAGCATCAATAACAATAAAACATCAAGAGCATTCACACATTAACACAGTATGTATCCCGGGGAAAGCATCTCGCTAAAAACCCCAACTATCTGTATATTAATGATTGAGTCATGTAACATTACACAGCATAATACTTCTCACAAGTATCTCCACCTCTGTTACACACAATACAGCTCAGATCTGAATCAATCACTAGCTCAAATTTCCTTCGCTGCTTGCCTGCCTCCGCTGCTCAATACCTGCATAAGAACTGATGATAATTCCAAGGCAACCACGTATTTACTTGGCAAAATCACGTGAGCACAAGCTACAATGTGGGCAAATACGTGAGCAAACTAATTGGCATACTCAATCCCTTGATTGTGCAAGATCTGGTGCACAACTATAGTCACAACTGATAGCAATCTGATTCTCTAACACCTGTCCCTGCTGAATTGAACATGCATTGGCATGCAACTGAGTTAACTGATGTATTCATTAGTTGTATTATGAGTTAATAACTTGTGAATTAATTAATAAGTAATTCACCCAACTCATCTCTAGTCTATTTGCCAGTTAGACTAAATACAACCAGTTTAACAAAGCTAAACTGAACACAACTCCATCAACTGCACCTCCAGCCCACTAAACTCAACTCACTTGAGTTCTCACTGAAGTCATGCATGCAACAACTCAACTAACTCATAAGAAAAACATATTTCCTTCTGACAGCTACATGTGCCACCTCTGTACCTCAAACTGAAGTGCTCCAAGAGAATAAGATTAAGTTTATAGTCCAAATATTATTGTGAGATAATAATATTTGACTTTTCTATTTTTGACAGCCAGTCTAAAAATAGACTTGATCACTCACACTGTGATCACTCACACTTTCATCAAAAATAGAAGTCCATCTATTTTTCCCACTTGATCAATCATCCATAAACAGCAACCTGCAATCCATAGACATGATCCATATGTCTAAAAATAGACATAGTCTAAAAATAGACTTGCGCCAAAAATAGCCTGCGGGCCCACTTAGTGAAGGCGAATCTTTTCACTAAGCTCCATCATCTTGTTGCAATCTCAACAATATTGGGTGAAAAACTCACAGATTAAACAGAATCTTTTGGTGGGTACCCTATGACCCAAATGGCTTTATCAATGCAAGAAGAATAAAATATAGGCTGTCAGCCTATGAACATTGCAAGATCCATGAAATAGAACAATTTGCCAACCAAGATGAGTGGGTAGAAGGCACACTAATTGAATAGCTCATTGAAGAAGAAAAAATGGAACAAACTATGAAAAATCTAGAAAAGACTCTTGACTTAGATTATTTTAGGCAGGTGTCATTCAAAGTGCCACAGCAAACTGGAGAAGGCACATCAACTGCTGCAACTTCACAACAAGCTACCCAAGAAAGGACTACACCAATAGCAGGGACAGCAAAGGGCAAGGAGGTAGTAGATACAAAGCAAGAAACAATGACAGACCAGCCAACTACCTCAAAGGAACAGGGTCAAGGGCAAGCCCCTTCACTACAGATAGAGGCACCAGAGGTACCAACATTACAGACTCCTATCAATGAGGAAAGGAGCAAGAAAAGGGACAAAGAAGAGACTACACCTGCAAGTGGATCAGCAGAGAAGACAAAGGCCAAAAGGCAAAGAGTAGATCCTCTACTTGAAGAGGAAATTATTGAAGAAATCACAGAAAGCCCAAGAGAGGAGAGGGCAACCAGCCAACAGACATCCACCAGCTCTCACAGGCAAGAAATGGAGAGGCAGCATGGTATGGAAGTTTCCTCCTCAAGGCCGCAAAGTAAGCAACATTCTGATATTAAAAGAACATTCATGGACATTGAGGCCCAGAATGAGCCATTGAGACTGCAGCTTTATGATCAATTTCTCAAAGTGACACCCTCTAAACAGCAAAGACTAATGGCAGCATATGACATTAAGGAGGAAAAAATGATCTTAAGTCATTTCAAGCCTAGAGTTCAGCAACCATAGTCAGCTGCTGACTACATAAGAACAAATCTAGAGGTCCTCGCCAAAGACATACACCCAATGGACCAGATTGAGCTGCACAAACAAACAGGTGAAATGGTCTATGCTACATTGGCAGACAAGGCAATGCTAGCCCACCAATTGAAGGATTCATTAAGTAATACATCTGTCCAATTGGATTTGGAAAAAATATCTTCCTTAGCTAAAGAAAATAGAATAAAGACCTTAGAAGAGATAATTATTGAGCTGGGACATGATCCTAAGGATGCCAAGGGCATCAAAGCACTGATAAAGAAAAAGGAAGAAGATATTGCTGCACTTAGGAAGCAATTGAAGTTGCCTGTTACCATGCACCCACAAACTACAGAACTTGCACAAGAAAAGGCAGAAGAAGACATGATGGATTTGATGATGAGGATGAATCAAAGGCTAACTGAAACGGAGCAGGAGCTGGAGAAAGCATTGCAAGCCAAGCAAGGAGAGTCGACCTCCCAGCCACCTGAGACAGCTCCAATAGTTACCACTGCTCCTCCCATCATTGCAGCAACAATCCCTCGCACTGTCCTAGCGTCAACAGCAGGTACATCAGCCCCAAATACTTCAGCAGCAGCAACAACAACAGCACCAGATACCAGCATGAGCATGGAGGAACTAATGAAAGTAGTAAAAGAGTTAGAACTCCAAATGACAGAGCTTAAAGAGGCCAAAGAAAAACTGGCCAAGCTAGAGGTAAGCTATGATAAATCAAAAATAACATTGGCAAAGAAAACCAGAGAGGTAAAGGCCTTGGAAAATAAGGTGAAATCCTTGGAGAAAGATCTCACTCTTCATAAACCTCTATCAGAAATCAAAACAATTTTGTGGACCAAAATTGGCCAATCCATCACTGATCAATGGCAATCAATACAGACTATCCATGAGAAAATTGAATTGATAGAAATGGCCCAAGTAGAGATGCAAAAGGCCAGAGCATCATTGGGAAACATGCCCGAGTAGGCCAATAGACTAATTCATTTTTTGAACACTCACACTAGGGAACAACTAGCAGCTTTAGAGATCAGGGACAGAACATGCACCATTTTGACAGTGAAAAAGGTGCTGACCATGAGGAATTTTATACAGAATCTGGAAAGAAAGTGCCAAGAAATGCATACAGAAATAAATGCCTTCACAGAGAAGTTTACAGTCTTGCAGAACAAGGGTCTACCCAGCTTATTGACCAGCAATCGGAGACTATTGACACATGAACAATATGATCACAGGGTAAACACATTTGTTGCAAATCAAATCACAGCATCATCAAGCACTCCACAAGACACAACACCCCCCTCTGGACAGAGCTTATATGACAAGTTGGAAAATCTGTTCTAATTGAGCATGACATAATACATCTTTTTGAAGTCTAGCCCAATTTCTACAGGGATACTGAAGTTGATGAAACATTGATAAAACTACAAAGACACTAGTTGCCAATAGACCAATGGTGGCAAACCATGTTGGAGGTTTTACCAAGGTAGCTCTAATTTTCCTTTATCATCTGCATTTAATCAAATGTCAAAACACGTGGCACATACCATAAAGATGAAAATAGAAGGGGGAAATCAAGCTGGGACTATAGCTCATTAAAAATAGGATCACACATAGATGAAAGAGTCGGTACAGCAACTCAGCAACGCCAATAAATGAAAGACTATCAACTGACTCACTGGGTGTAAGAGTCAAACATATCTGATCAATTAAAGCGGCCAGCACAACAGCAATTACTTTTGCATTTATTTCTACCTATTTCTAATAACATTTATTTCCCTTGTAAAAGTAGATGGATGAAGTAATTGCTTGATATTTTCTCTATGAGATATTTTGTAACTCTTTTTGTACAAATACCTCCCCGTGAGATGTATTCGGGGTTGGTGATTTCTCTTCTGGACTGCACTGTAACTTTGAGAACTCTTCTGAATAGAAGGCAGCTAGAATGCATTGTTGATGAACTGAACTCTTTGGATGTGGGATTAATGACAGTGGACTATGTTGCAGAATTATCGAATTACTTCATGGATCAATAAGTCTTTTAACTCCTATTTTACAATTTCTGTGTTTTTATATATCATCTATGTTCATAATCTTAACAACAGGGAAAAAGAATAACCCAGAACTTACTTCACTGTACTCTGTGTTCAATCTCTGCTATTTTTTATGTTTTCTTCAGAAACTAGCACAAGCAGGAATTCTTTATTAGTCATGTTTCCCCTGGTTCTTACACCTTGAGTATACCTAGGGAATTCTTAATTGCTCCTTGGAAATATTCATTCACTTTCCCTCTGCCAGCATGATGAAAGATTCTTGATTGCCTTTCACCCCCTGACCTCCATGTCCATCTGATTTCAGTTTATAAATTGCTTCATGTTCTAATTATCTTGCTCTGTAGTACCTCCTCTGTCAAAGAAGCCATATCCAACAGAATAACCTCATAGACTCCATCTACCCAATGGAATAAACTGTCCAGACTTGCATCCCATTTCTGTTTGAGATCACCATCCTACAAATTTAAAACAAAACCCTGTACATCATAACTAGCCTAAAATACCTTAAAAACAAAGCTAAATTATAAAGACAGAGCCCTCTCTGGATGCATATTGGCTAGAATCTGCGTTCAAAAGATTGGTCTGTGGTTACCTCGGCCGTATCCCCTCCTTATAGCTTTCCTAGGGGACAACCTGAGTGATAACATCATTGGCGACTCCGCTGGGGACCTAAATGAAAGTTTGTTACTGCTATCTAATTTCTAAAACTACAGATGGAGCTTGAAGTTAGCTAGGAAGCCTTTGAAACTGTTTTTTTCTATGCAATCACAGGAGTAAATAAAAGCTACTTCAGTCTATCTCCAGTCTAGTTTTAGGCCTTAAACAACTGTCCCAGAGATTTGATTAGTTTCCTTGTTTCAAACATACCTGGAGGAAAGCCCAACGCCTCCTATATTTTAAAAGCTTCCTTCAAAATATTGTCAAAACTTCAAATATTTTTAGAAAATGACCAAAACATAGATTTAGAAGTTGGCTCCAAAGAAGAAGGTCCGGTATACTCGATCAAATCCATATCCAAATCCCCTACCTATCTTTGACAATCCTAATTTGATCCCTAAGAGCCTTAGAAAACAAAGAAAATAAAGAAAATTCTACTGAATTAAACCTTAATATACCTCAGCAAAACCCTATCCAAACTGAGCTCACTGCTGGAAAATCACAAGCCCTTTCTCCTATCTCTATTGCTTCTTCTAGTTCACCCTCATCACTCCAAAACCTCTTCTCCACTCCTCCATCGATAGCACTTATCTCAGTTGTTATCCCTGTGCTTCCAGTTGTCCCAGTAGGTTAATATGGCAAACCGATATGCTCCCTTGCAGTTACCAGCAAATCCAGGAGCTATGCCTCAAGATTATCAAAGAAAAATTACATATTTTGATGGTACCGGCACCTATACAGCTCAACAACACACTAAGAAAATGACTGATTATTTCGAGAATTATGAGATTGATGATAATGATGTGAGAATGAAGATTTTTGTCCAAAGTTTAACCGGTGATGTTAGGACCTGGTTTAGGGCACTCCCTATAAATACAATAGCTAATCCAGAAGCCCTTTACCAAACTTTCTTGAAAAAGTGGGAAAAGAAGAAAGATCCTTAACACATACTATCAGAATATGAAAGCTTGAAAAGAGGCCCACAAGAAACTGTTCAAGATTATTGTGCCAGGTTTAATAATATGTACAATGCCATTCGTCAGAATCTTAGACCACCACCAGACTTGGCCTTAATCAAATTCCCTAATGGATTTGACTCTGACATGGATGACCAACTCAGGGAGAGAGCTCCTCCAAGTTTAGAAGACATGCAGAGCATAGCTGTAAGTGTTGAAGCCAATCTAATTTCTAAACGAAACCGGGCTAGATCTGAGAGAAGAACAACTTTTAAGGAAGAACCTTCAACATTGAACAAAAATTGGATGCCATTATTAAAGGTATGGACAGACTGGGAGATAGAGTGGAAACTATTGAGAGAAAATATTCATGGGAGGGCCAACCAAGCGGCAATGTAAGAAATCCAAACTTTAGAAAAAATCATAATCCAAATGTAGGAAAAGTTGGCCCTGATCAAAACATTAGACCTCCATTCCAAGAAAACTATGTTGAAGCTTCAACATCTAGTGAACCAACAGAGGATACCCAAATTTGCTTAATGGGTCTCAATAGTGAACGGGAAATCTTCCTAACTCAGGAAGACCAAGAGGCCCACACTTTGGGTCAGTTTCAAATGTAATCAGGGGAATCCTTTGATTTTAGAGAGGGATATGATGCCGCTATCTATGAGGTTCATAAACAATATAAACTAAAACCAGGACGGTAGATATCCCTGAACCCAGCAAGCAGAAGAATACCAAGCAGTCCAAAAAAGCAAAGGATAAAACTTCCCTATAGAACTCCCTGCTAAAAACAATCTCGACCCAAAAGGGCCCATGGTGGAGGACATATTAGACTTACAGCCATCAAACAATCAACCATCCACCTCTTCTCCTCCAAAAGAAGATGCAAATAAATCTCTTGAAATTAATTCTAAAGAGGATTCAGATCACGATAGCACTCCTGGGAAAGAAAAAAGCACTGAAAATACAGTAGAAAGAGAAAATCTTGCTGCCCGAAATGCAAAACTCCTAATAGAAAAACCCTTCAATTTAGAAACTGAAATAATTAAGTTAAAAATAGCCATCCCACTATCTGAATTGACTAAGCATGAAGCTTTTAGAGAAAAAATCAGTAGGTCACTTCAAATTTCAGAAAACAGAGATGCAATGAATGTCCTAGAAAACCAGCCAGAATTGATTTTTGGCCCTGAAGCAAATGGAAAATCGGTAGATGGAGGAGTTCCTCCCTTCTATGTAAGTTTAAACATTCATGACAAAGTGCTTCACAATGCAATGTGTATCACTAATCCAATACCCAGCCAAGACAATTTTAATGGATGTGGTGGTGGCTGATATTCCACTCAAATATGGAATGTTGTTATATAGATCCTCGGGTGCCAAGCTTCAAGGATCTTTGCAACTTGACATGTCTTATGCCACCATCTTAGTCTTTGGTTAGCCAAAGAGGTTGTATAGGGAAACTTTGATGAAGTATGTGTGTTATAGACATTTTTGGGCACTTCAACCCCAATCGTGAATGTCCATAAACTGAGGGCTCTTCAGTCCCTAAAAGTGTTGCTTCACTGCCTAAAGGAACAAGGTCAGCTGATTACATCATCTCCCAAAAGTTCTCCACTGAAAACTGCTTATAAATGGTCAAAATTGGACCATACTAAAAGCTCAATGTATAGGGTACGATGCATATCACCTTCCCAGTGTACAAGGTGTGATGCATATTAATTCGCTCCTCTGTAGGGTGCGATGGTCGGGAATGGACAAATGGCAGGGACAAAAATGCGAGGTGGAAGATCAGGGAATCTTCCAGAAGCTTCCCCTCTGACACTTGCCTCTCTATTTTCGACCAGGGATGAGTAAGAGATCATCATTCTCCAAGTGGAAGCAGGAACTATCAGAGAGAAGGCACTAATCAAGATCCTAGAAGATCACTCACCCCTCTATAATCATCTATATATGGATCCCTCATCACAGAGATCCAGAGGCTGGAATTTTGTATCTTATAGAGAAGTGTTGTTGGTTTTCTGGTGTACATTCATAGTGTTGGGTGATCTAAGCTTTGCTTGAGGTGAAGAAGCACTTCCTAGCTAGAGGATGATGCTGGGTCAGAGCACATGGTTGTAATCCTCTTGCTACTTTTCATCTTAATAAAGCTATTCTTGTTTCCTTCCATATTCTTGTGTACTACTTTATATATGCATGTATATGGTTAATACACATCTGATCCTGTATTATTTATGAATTTAGATCCTTTTTTCTTGGATAGTAGTATGTTGCTGTGATTCTACAGGTTCTTTTGAAGCTGGGCAGACAAAGAAGAAGTGGCGAAGCTCTATCAAGAAGGAGAAGAAATCAAACGCAAGACTCAGGTTGGTCTTCTTGGTTCTCCTCTTGTCTATTTTCATAAAAGGAAACAACAGTACACTTTGATAGTTTGTTTCTAAGATAACCACCCATCTTAGTGGGAATAGCAGCATCTGAGTGGACACTATTCCCAGATAACAAAATGGCGACTTCGCTGGGGAGCGAATAGATTACTTGTTAGCCTATCTATCCTTGTTTCTTTTATAAACTTACAGACAGAGCCTGAAGTCAAGCCAGCTAGCCTTCGAACTGCATTTGTTATACAAATGCAAAGTAGATCAATGCTGCTTTAGTCTATCTCCGTGTTTTGTTTATGAATTAAAAAATAGATCTGCAAGCAATCTAATTGCCCTTAGTGGTGGCTCTAGTAACCTCTTAGATCACCCCTGTGTTTTACATACACTGATCTCTACTTATTCGGCCTAAACACCTGAACTAGATTGCAAAATGTGAGTGAAATCCCGTTCAAAGTCTCGAACTGCTACCATCGCACCCTGCCTTCAAGGCAGTCTATATGCATCACACTTCTCGAGTGCAGTAGGTGCGCTGCATACTGATTTCACTGTGTAACAGGTGCGATGGTCAGGGAGGGTTAAATTTACCCTCCGACTGTGGATTTTCTCACTGTTTTCAGTCCTATTCAAGAGTTTTGCTGTCTGTAGTCAGTGTACTTCTGTGAAAACCCCCTTCTCTTGCATTATTCCACCTCCTTATTGCAAACAACTATAAATGTTTTTATGTATTCTGCGTCGTTTTTAGTTCTCTTTTGTAAAAAAGTAGCATAGTCGAACTATCCTCTCTAGATCTGAAAGTGTCATAGCTGTCGTTTTCAGTTATAGGAAGCCATCCCATTGTTCTTGATAGTCGATTATATAGTTACTATTGCATAGGATTTGAATTAGTAGTTTTAAAGTGTCGAAAAGCAATTTTCATTTCAAAATTGCAAAGTGTCTCTCTTGCTTCCACTTCGTTTTGAAAAAGAATTTTTTTGAGTACTGTCGCTTTAAAAGTAATTCAGTTTTGCACATAGCTTTCTTAACATCATTCACACATTAAGAGAGCTGAAAACAAATACATGCATGTGCATTTGCATTTTGATTGCTTGGCTTGATTTAGGACTGTGCATTTAGCGTGTGCTCTGTGCTCTGTGAAGAAAAGATTCTTGACTTTCTTCCCTTTAGTAGCTAGGATTTTCATTGCTGAAAGAAGATCAAACGTTTGTTTATCATCTTTTTTAGGAATTATATACACATCACGTGGTGAACCTGAAAGGAAAATTGTTAAGAAAGATCAACTAAAATAAATTCAATGAATCTAACAACGCTTCGGAACTTAACGCACAACATCTAGAGGTCTAGGCTAGAGATGTATTTCGGTGTCGTAAAACCTGGTAACTATTGCATTCAGTGTTGGTTGGGTGATTCCTCCACTCTGAGACGGCGTGCCAGTATGGACTTGTGCTCCCACGTACCGTCGAGTATATATTGGGAGACCACAATAGGCTGCATCCTTTATCCTTAGGAAGCCGTGTCTGCCACCCTATCAATCGCAATGCACCGAACACAGCATTCAGGAAGATTGACTGTCGTACCGTAAAAAGTATTCTACAGTTTTGTGATTGTTTTGGTAATCCTCTCTGCTTATATCTCCAGAGAAGTGCATTTTGCTCCTTTTCAGACTCCTTAAAGGAAAAGGTCATTTGAGCACTTGTCACTTCAAGCTCAATAAAAATCGAAGGCGACTAGAGTCATCTTTTGTTTTTTCTCGACTCTTTATAATTGAAAAAACAAGTTGTGTCAAAGCGTCTAAAATTCATTTAATTCGAAAAACTATTTTCCCTTTTTATTTTGAGTTGATCAAGTAATCTGCAATCGTGGAAGACATTCAATCAAACCCCCATCGTTCGCGGAGGCTCACGAGTCAACCATCGTTGAATCCAGAAGCAAAACCGTTCCGAACGAAGTGAACTCATTTAACTAGATCGAAGTCCCCTAGGTTGGTTGGAGCAAGCACTCCAACATCCTCAGAGACTCTGGTTACTCCAAACATTTCTGGAATCCCTACATCTACAGAAGAAATTCTGCAAATTCAAGAAGACATTACAACTGACCCTAGTGTGACGGTTAACACTTCTATTCCTGAACCAGCTCCATCTATAGCCAATTTGGAAGGTGTTACTCCCCAACCATCTACTGCTACAGAACTTACATCTTCTTCGGCACCAGAAATATTTTACGGACCTGATGGTCTGCCTCTTCCTCCTGGATTGATTGCCATAGAAGAGATTGTGGAAGATCCTCCGTCTAGCACTCCAACGCAACTTGGAGCTGGGATCGCCATGTATCCTTCTTCATTAGAAAATATTCACCCACCCTCAGAAGTTCCTGAAGAATCACTGAGGAATCTTTTGGATAGGCTTAATATGTCTAAACAACCGTCAACATCAAGGACTATGTCACCCGACACAAGAACAGCGGAAGTTCCTTCTACTATTCTGACAATGTTCACCGGCGTGCCATCTGTCCCAACAGCCTTTCAATCGCTGGATGAAGTCCATCCAGGGACTATTTCGACAATATGGATTGTTCCCGTTTGTTCGTCTGGAATTATATCTGGAATCTCTTACGTTGAGTCTCGACAAATTGATCCATCATGAGGTCAATTTGGGAAAACTAGTCCCCAAAGGAAATTATTCCTTTGAGTACTGGATTACCGCCGTATGGAGGGCCATATACCCCTTCATTGTCTTCCTCGGAAGGACAACCATGCGTGAGTTTGCAACAAAATTTGGGTTATGTAGGAATCACAACCAGCGGTTGGGTACCGATCTTGTCTCAACAACCAAGAGTTGTATGCTCAATACAACAAAGTTCACCTATGACAAACATCCCCACTACACTGGCTATTATGGCAGTATCGCAAGTACAAGCATCATCAGTCGTATGCCAACCTCAAATTTCGCAAGTTGCAATACAACAATCTCTTGTACCTCCGACACAACCACAGTCACCCACTAGTGGAATGGCACAGGCTCAAACGAGGAACACCAATCCCCATCTTGGTCAAACAGTCAGTGCTGGACAACAGTCCATGGCTTCACAACCATGGCTGGTACAATACCAACAACCGCAATTCTAGCAAGCTTACCAAGGATATGAGCAACAAGTCTTTGCAGGTAATGGGCAGCCGTATCAACCATATCATAATGGTTATGCCCATCAACCTTATCAAAGTTACCAACATCAAATGCATTATGCTAGTATGCAAAACAGTAGAAATTGATGTTCAAGTCATCGATGGGAATCTTGACTACAACATCCTACTGGGAAGACCCTGGATATATGCCATGGCAGCTATTATGTCGACCTACTTTAGGAAAATTGCATTTCCTTCCCAAGGAGGAATTACAATCATCAACCAACAAAATTTTCTCCCTAACAATTCGCAAGGTACGGGAAGCATTTTGATGATCCATGGAAGCCATAGCATGCTTCATAATATCGAAGTAGGCCTACTAAAGGACCCTATGTTAATGGGAACTTTTACCCTACCGCCTCCTACGAATTTGGCGGAAGTGGCTAATGTAGGAACCTGCAATATGATAACTTCCATTCAAAAGATGTCAGAAAACGATGTTAAAATGGATCATTCGCAAGTTTTGCCTCTAACCCCGCTGGAAATATTATATCAACCAATGTTCTCAGCATGAGAGGCAAACCCGCGTCAATGCTCATTGAGCGTTTGGGTAGATAGGTCTAAGGAATATGGTACCCCTTCAGATCCTTGGTCGCAAGTACATTCTACAGACGAAGGAATCATTCAATCGATGATGATTGATGGGGCACCATGGGAAGATTACCACCATCGTTCCCATCTTCTTACTTGGAAAGAAGATAATTCTGGTGACCTACACCATCCTTCAGTATTTGACTTTCTGACGAATATTGTAAACACAGTGGATTCTGATAGAAACCCATCCAATATCGAAGAAACTACTGCCATAAATATCTCAACCAAAATAGATGTTGTAGAGAATATTCATATTGGCAAATCTTGTTCTTCTTCCGAACTGGAAATATATACCACTCTCTTTCGCGAGTTTATAGATGTCTTTGCTTGGTCATATGATGAAATGCTAGGTATCGACTCAAGCATAGTTGAACACGAAATTAAGATGTATCTAGATGTCAAACCGGTATGACAGCGGCTAAGGCAGGTGCACCCCAAGAAAGACGTTGCCATCAAAGGGGAAGTTGAAAAACTCCTCCATGCTAGTTTCATTTACCCCATTCCTCTAACCAATTGGGTGTCAAATATTATTCCTGTGATGAAAAAGCAAGGAACGATTACAGTGTGCGTCGATTACAGGGATGTAAATCAAGCTTGTCCGAAGGACAACTACCCTACACCCTTTATCGACTAGATAATTGATGAATGCGCCGGATGCGAAATATTTTCATTTATGGATGGATTTTCCGGGTATAATCAAATAAATATCCGCCCACAGGACTAGTCAAAGATTGCATTCATTTGTCTGTGGGGCACATTCCCATATCGCAAGCTACCCTATGGTTTGAAGAACGCAGGGGAAACATTTCATAGAGCAATGAACTATGCTTTCAATGACATCAAAAAAATCGTTCAACCTTATCTCGATGATCTCCCAGCTCATTCACGAAAGCGGGCCGATCATCCGCGCCATTTGAGAGCAATATTTCTACGTTGCCGACACTACAAGATACGACTCAATCTTCACAAATGTGTGTTTTGTGTTAGTTCTGGTCATTTACTTGGCTTTGACGTCTCAAAGGATGGGATTCGTCTCAACCCTTGCAAGGTTCAGGCAATCATCGATTTGCCTCCACCTTCAAACTTACTTTAGATTCAGAAACTCCAAGGGAAAGCAAATTTCCTCAGGAGGTTCATTCCAAATTACGTTGAACTAGCTAAGGGTTATACTCATCTTTTGAAAAGGAAGTACCCTTCGTTTGGGACTAGGTCGCGTAAACCTCCTTTGATGCTTTAAAGAAATCTCTAATACAAGTGTCATTAATGTATGCTCTTGATTATCAAAAAGACTTTAACCTGTATCTGGCTGTAGCAGATACGACCATCGTAATGGTTTTAGTTCAAGAAGATGATGGAATTGAATATCGTATATATTATTTAAGCCGAAACTTAAATGATACGGAAATGAAATACTCCTACGTTGAAAAGCTTGCTCTCACGGCTATTCAAGTGATATAGAGATTTCGACACTACGTCCTCTTTAGGAAAACTACCATTTTATTAAATTGCAACCCCATGACCTATATATTGTCGCGATAGTTGCTGGGGGGAAAATATTCAAAATGGATAGCAATTCTACAAGAGTTTGATTTGGAATTCAAAAAATCCAAATCAAAGAAAGCCCTAGTATTCACAGAGTTACTATGCGATCTCCCATCGTCGTCCAACGATGCAACATCCGAAGAAGCAATTGTGGATGAAAATTTGTTTCTGATATCTTCAAGCGATCTGTGGTACGGAGATATAATCATTTATCTCCAGACACAAACATATAGGTCTAATACCTCATGCTCCGAACAACGACGTATTTGATACCAAGCAAAAGACTACGTGATCATCGGTGATACTCTTTACCGTCGTGGTATCGAGACAGTTCTGTGGAGGTGCCTCACCCTTGAGGAGGCCGAAAAAGTCCTGAATGACTGCCATTCAGGCGCGTGAGGAGGGCATCAATCCGGCTATGCTACGGTGCAAAGAATTTTATGAGCAGGATACTTCTAGCCAACAATGTTCAAGGATTGCATAACCGTTGTTAGAAGTTGTCATGCTTGCCAAATTTTCGATAGAAAAACCGGAAGACCACCTGCACTACTGCAACAAGTAGTAGCTGTTGGGCCATTTGCCAAATGGGGCATAGACTTCATGACATGTAACCCCACCTCGGCCAGGGGGCATGGGTACATAATAGTCGCGGTGGACTATTTTACCAAATGAGCCGAGGCGATGCCTACATTAAACAACAGTGGTGAAACGGCTGCCCTTTTCTTTTTCAATCACGTAGTCTTCAGATTCGGTGTTCCACAGGCCATAGTCACAGATCATGGATCACATTTTTGCAATCACATGATGGTTGAGTTGGCTGCCAAATTAGGACTGTCCCACGACAGCTCTACTCCGTACTATCTGCAAGCTAACGAGCAAGTTGAAGCAATCAACAAGGTCCTAAAGTGCATGCTACAAAGGATGATCAAATTCCACAAACGGGATTGGCACCTAATCCTGTACTCGGCCTTGTGGGCATACCGGACATTGGTAAGAAATACAACCACATTCACAGCTTTTCAACTAGTGTACGGTCTGGAAGCAATCTTATCGGTTCAATGTGAAATCTCGTCCCTCAAACTCGCAATCTACCTTCTCCCTAGAACCTCAGAAGAAGAGGCTCATTTATTGGAACTAATCCATTTGGATGAAACCCTTCGTGATGCAGCTTTGGCTAACGAAGCTCATAAGAAGCGAGTCAAAGCACAGTTCGACAAAAATGTCAAACCTCGCATCTTCTCAGAAGGTGACCTGGTCTTACTTTACGACGAGGAATCCGATAAATTGGGAGCAGGGAAATTCAAATCATTATGGATGGGTTCCTATATTGTTAAACGAGTATTAGTAAAAGGAGCCTACGAGTTGATGGACTATGATGGGATTCCACTGGCGCAACCTCGCAACGGGTTGTACCTCAAGCGTTACTATGCTTGATCTAGCATAGTAATCCTCATGCTTTTGTTACATTTTTGTTTTTGCCAAGAGCATTTAGTTTGGTTAAATAATCCACTTTTTGCATTCGTTACAGATGTCAAACCTACTAGAATCATTCGTTGGATATACCGATGGAGCAAGTCGTAGTTCGCGGAACCTGTCTTCTGCGGCATGGGCCATTTTCAATCCTAGTGGTGAGTTAGTAAGTTCAGAGGAGTGTG
The DNA here is from genome assembly GCA_000404065.3 of Pinus taeda. Classification (NCBI taxonomy): domain Eukaryota; kingdom Viridiplantae; phylum Streptophyta; class Pinopsida; order Pinales; family Pinaceae; genus Pinus; species Pinus taeda. Next base: position 124,690 of record APFE030182057.1, read on the forward strand.
TATTGATCAGTCTACGAACAATATTGCTGAATACAGCGCATTGATAGAACTCCTTTATGATGCCATCACACATGGCTTATGCCGATTTATCGTCTGGCTAGACTCACAGCTCGTCATTCTACAACTCACTGGCATCTATGCTGTACAAAATCCACCTATCTATCGCATGTTCCTAAGGGTCAAAATTTTGGAAAGACAGTTTGATTTCATCCAATATCAACATATTTCTAGAAGTTTAAACACATTAACAGACTCATTAGCAAATTATTTGTTAGATAGACATTTGCGACATTTATAAAAAGAAGCATCACATCAATATATGCAGCAGGATTATGTAACTTAACCAAAATAAAGCTCCAAAAACCAAAAATATATTTCATAACTATTTATAGTCTGTACATAATGTTCTGTAACCAAGAAAAAATTGGTCAAATGACCAAAAAACTCAAAATTCTAGGGGGCACCCTAGTCTAATGATGCTGGTGATAACAAGTCACCGCCTGTGCAATCATGCGTAAGAGCCTAGTCCATCGACTCGGCACTCCAGTAGTATGTCGCTGCAACCGCAGAGGTAGCTCATCGGTCCTCACATTTGGGATACCAAGGGTAAGGCCCTCGATCTGGTCATGTAGTGCCAAAGGAGTCTTGACCACATCAAGGTCGCGAAGGATGGCCCTCCCAATAGCCTCTCCTACTGGAGCAGCTGCTGGGTCTCTGCGGTGTACTGTTGGTTGGACTGGGCCAACATCTACATGAGCACATGAGTTTTGATTAGTCTTGATCATAAGAATATAAGAACATTATAAAGGACAATGAACAGAGATATGGTTAGAAGAATTACCCATGGCACCTCACTGCTCACCAACCAGCAACACCAAATCCAGATCACCTCGGAAATCCATACCAACATATGGGAACCTGGCATAAACCATCTCCTGACGGTCAAACGACTCGGAGAAGGTCTCAGAAAAAGAAATCTGATGCTGACCAGCGTGCCGAGACATGAGATCGACCCATCTCTACATCTGTGGTTCAGTCGGTGGAGGTAGGCCAAGTGAAATGTACTGCGGCTGCATCAGTGGGATTCTCTCCAAGGCGAAAGCTGTCAAAATAGAACCATAACCAAAGTTCTTGGATGTGTCGCTTTTCACCTTGGTCAATTGTTCTTTCATCACAGAAAGTACTGCATCACACTAATTGAACACCTTCGGTTCAAGGCATTCCAAAGCATACTTCATTTAAGATCTGTTGGCTATATGAAGAGAAGAACTACCAGCCAGTCTAGCAAAAGTAAACAAAATGGTCTGCAACGGCCGGTCAGTGACATCTCGGATATTTATCTTGCCATCCGTACTCAGCTGAGATCCCTCTCTGCAATGCCGGCAAATGTACTCCCTCACGGACTCACCCCCAAGGGCGGAGCCTGATAATGAAAGAGGGGCACCATGCCTCGATAAACTGGTCAGAAAATAGATGTCCACCACTATCAACGGGATCGATTTGCCCCTAATCTGGAATACCTGATTGATAGGATCCCAGGCATTGAGGAAATATTGCAACAAACTGATTTGTTGCCTCATGCTAGAGGTACGGAAAAACTTCAGTAGGCCACAGTTCCGTAATGCAGCTACAGTGCCCGGATCTGTAAAGCAACAATGTCCTCTTCTTTATGCTCGCGTTCTCGCCGTGTAACAACCATTTTACTCCGATGAATCTCTGAAAAGCAAACAAGGGAAGAGTCAGGATCTTCATTTGGTAAAAAAAAGGCAAAAATTCATGAGGAAACTGTGCAAAAACTTTCCTCCCTGCATCCATCGCACCCCAGCAAGTCTACTAGGAGCGATGCATACTGACTAGTCAGTGGAGAGATCAGTATGCATCGCACCTTTCAACTAAGGAAGGGTGCGATGGTCCTAGGGCGAGTTCTTCAAACCCCAGGGGCTCAATAGGACAAGGAAATAAGCCCATAATCCAAAATGAAAGGCATGTAATGAAAGAGCACAACTTCAGCTCTTACCTGGTCTGAACGGCGTCGAGAATCGTCCATAGAATCTCCCGGAATCCACTGGTGAAAATCAGGGGGGAAAATCACCTCCAGAGCTCCAACAAACCAAATTCAAATGAAATGGTAAAATGAGAGGTAAATGTCACTTTTAATTTACTATGTACGTAATTCAAGTAAAATATTAGTGTTTTTAACTCATTTATCAAGCATATGTTTTCATTTCTAATCGGTTTGATGAAGCAAATGAACAGGTAGTACAATCTTTGAAAGAACGAGATGCTAAAGGTAAATCAAAAACTCAATGACCATCATCACGAGCAATGTTGTCGCAGATTTCAAGCTTGTTAAAAAATAAACCCTCCACGAGCAGTTTTAGCACATAGTTCAAGCTCGTTAAAAAATGAACCGGTAAATAACCATTATGAATGCCTTATCGCCAACTTTTGAAGCTTGGTCGTGTTCTCGCCATCACCTCCACTCCGTTTTTAGCTGATCATTCACCCCCATATGATTGTTTACCCCTTCGAGGAACATCTGTGAAGAGTGATTATGTTAGCCATCCTTGTGACACTGCCATGATTGGAAAATTCCAAATCTTACCTGGAATCAGCTACTACCCGAAACCATCACTCGTTCCTTGAAAACGAGTCTTCTTTAAGCTCTTTTCACCTTACTCGTAAAATATGAAAAGATTGTTGAGCGATTGGCCTCTCTGGCTCGTTAAAGGCATCGGAAGTGCTATCCCTCCTCTAGATTTTAATCTTTTTGGACCTGAGGGATTATTACACAAAAAGATCGAGCGCTTGCCTTGTTCGGCTCGTTAAAACTATTGAAAATTCATCCCTTTTGTAATATTTTACGCTTTTTCAGGCTTAAGGGATTATACAACGAAAAAGAATCTTCGGAGTCTTCTTTCCGTTTCTTTCAAACTCTCTAAAATTGAAAGAGACCGAGTTATCTTTGTCGTTAAACTCGTTAAAACCGAATAGTGACAAATTCATCAAAATGGACGAGAACAAGTTTCACTGTTGCTAGGCTCGCTAAAATATAGTGACAGGTTCACCCGAAGGGAAAATTATAGAACAAGCATATGTTATCCTCCTCAAGCTTGACAAAAATAAAGGGGTACTGGTCAGCAATGACTGGGGAAAATTGGGAAGAAAACTTGAAGAAAATTTATTGGTAGCAAGTCGCTCTTGAACATGACACTTTCCTTCCGCATCCATGTCGGGTTGGGTTGTT
>APFE030182057.1:132817-148433 GCA_000404065.3 Pinus taeda
AATTCTCTCAATAAATCATTCATCCCTATCTTTATTAATTCACCATTATAAACTTTATTAATAATAATTATTAAATTTGTCCATTTCTAACTATTTCCTAAAAATAAAAAACTTTTCTATTTTATTACTTAATTAATTAGTCTTTTATGGTCGACCATTTTTCTCTCTTCTCATCTCTCTTTTCGGTATTAAATCTCTTTAGGTGCATACTTGTTTTCAACTTTTGTACTCTAAAAGAGGTTAAATAAGCTATCTTTAGCCTTGTGGATGATAAAAAAAAAAAATATTTCTGATGCAGGAGCATCCGGACTTAGACAGCAATGTGAAAGGTTGTTCACATGTTGTGGCTAAACAAAGTTGAAATTCATTGACCTGATGGGTCAAAAGGCAGTTTTACTGAGAGGGTTTGATCTCTCAAGAAATAAATGTATTTCATTATTGTAATAAGTTATAAATTGTCTTATTTTAGGCTAAAGGATGAGTTGTTAGCATAGGTGGAGATTGAGCTAGGAATTAGAAGATCTGATGTTAGATTTATTAAAAATAGGGGCTGATTGTTAGATACAGTTAGAGTGGTATCCGACTTACAAAAAGTAGGAAAAATGTAATGAAAAGGAGAGAGGATTAAGGAGTGGATTTAGTAGAGTGAGAGCAAGATAGTGTGGATTGTATTTTTGAGAAAAAGGTCTTTTTTTTGTGTAATCAGGCCCAAGGCCGAGACTATGTAATTTTATTATGAGTGAATTGATGTTGTGTGCATAATTATATATATGCAGCCCATGGAGGTCGTCGAATGATAGTATTCTCTATATATGGTTGATATTGATGCTTACTCTATTTTCCACACTTTATATTAGATAAACACTGAGCTAAAAGAGTAATTAGTGACTTAAATGTATTGTTTTGGTTCTGCAAGCGTAAAACCCAAAATACACTAGAAGTCATCGCAAAACGCCTTCAAATTTAGAATCCAGACATCAAATTTTATAGAATGAGGTTTTGAATGTTATCGGGTCCGTAAGCCAAATTGCATCACTTAAGAGGAAAAGAACCGGCTTGTTGAATCGCCAAACTCTGACTTGCGATACAATCAGATCTAAAAAGTTATATAACAGAGTTGATAGTCTATCGGGTCCACTAAGGGTGATCGCATCGGTGTATTGAAGTATAAGGAGTCTAGACTATGGAAATTTGTGATTGCAATTGTATGATTTAATCATAGCCATTGGATCACGATCGATCGTGACCATTGTATCGCAAGCGGATTTCACTACAGTGATGGTATTTTGGGCATATAAAATGCAGTAAGTTGTTTTGGAGGCTGACCTCTGATTCCATTGAGTAGGTGCCACGTAGCAAGGCGGAATAGAATGAAACCGTATATCGGGTGGTTAAACCCCAATATATTGAACCACCTGAAACCTTTGACAACCCCAACAAGGCATCAACGTTGGGTGTATTGAATTTCGCGTATGGTAAGCGCGCTGATACAAAAAGGTAAAAATCAATGTTTTGTAGGGTTTTTCAGTGTATTACAGTTTAAAAGGAAAACAATCAGGTTTAGTTTAAAAGGGGATCCGTGGGGTGATTTTGGGGTTTTTGTGAACCCCGATTCTACGCTGTGTCAATTTGTGGTATTAGAGTAGAAGAAAGGGTTGTTTGCAGCCAAGATGCCTCTAAGGGGAGGCATTGGTCGAGGAAGACCTGAAGCAAATGCAATTTTACTAGAAAAGGTATGGAGTCTATGTATGAGAATGGAGACAATTGAGACTGCCTAGAGAAGAGCACTTAATGAAGGAGCTGAGAGTTCTTCAAACTAATCTCCTATAGAGGAGGTAGCAGACGAAGACAATGAGACTGCGAAAATCATTGAAATGTTGGCGAAGGTAGGAGGAAAACCTAAGATAGAAATCACTATGTATGAAGGGAGTTTGAATGCAGAAGAGCTAATTGATTGGATCAGATCCTTAGACTAGTACTTTGACTATGAAGAGGTTGATGAGAGGAAGAAGGTGAAGTTTGTAGTTACCAGATTGAGGGTTCATGCAGCTATGTGGTGGGACGAGTTACAGACTTGAAGAATGAAGAAAGGGAAGTCGAGGATCAAGGTATGGGATAAAATGGTAAGTAAAATGAAATCCAAGCTTTTTCCTAAAGACTATCATTTGAATCTTTTTAAGCAATTGCAAATTTTAAGGAAAAAAGCAATGTCTATTAAGGCATATACATAAGAGTTCTATAGATTGAGTATTAGAGGAGGGAATATAGAGGATGATGTGGAATATATAGCCAGATATATTAGTGCCTTAAGGTATGATATGCAAGATGATATTAGCTTGTTAAATATGAAAACTGTTGAAGATGCCTATCAAGCAAGTTTGAGGGTAGACAAGAAGATATTAAGGAAACATAGTCAAAAGAATAGAGGAAAAAGCTTAGCAAGAGGTAGAGGAACTATCAGGCCAAGGGAGCAACAACATCAACATGAAGCAGGAACCTCAAGTAGCAGACCACCATAGAGGGGAGAGTTTAACAGAGGAAGATTTGTGCCCAAAGGAAGAGGGCGAGGAAGAGATGTTCGATGTTATACATGTGGAGAATGGGGACATATGTCATGGGATTGCCCTCATAATAAACCAGTAAGTCAGAGGAATGTGAATGTGGCTGAGGCAAAGCTAGTACCACCTCGACTTACGGAGAAGGGAGAGCCCCCTAAAGAAGGTGAATCACTATTATTGACAAGGACTTTGCTTAGGGCATAACCGAATATTGGACAACCAACACAAAGGAGGAATTTGTTTAGAATGCCTGAAAATAAAAAGGTAAGTGTTGTAACATAATAATTGACAGTAGAAGCACTGACAATCTTGTTTCTATAGAGATGGCGGACAAGCTTGGACTAGCAAAGACCATGCACCGTACTCCTTACAAGGTATCATGGTTACATAAGGGACATCCGATTATTGTGACTGAACAATGCAAGCTGTAGATACAAATTGGTACCTATAAAGATGTGTTATTATGTGATGTAATGCCCATGATTGTATGCCATGTATTGCTAGGAAGACCGTGGTAATTTGATCGAAAATCTATTCATGATGGAAGGAGAAACACTTATATTTTGGAGAAGGATGGAACTAAACACACATTGTTGCCATTGAAGGACAATGTTGACAAAGGAACACGTAAAAGTAGTATTATGCTGATAAGTGGAAAGGAGTTGTTGTAGGAAGTAGTGAAGAGCAAGGATTTCCATTTTGCTATTGTGGGAATACCAAAGGTAAATTTAACTTCCACAAACTTGGATGATTTTCCTAAAGAAGTTAAAATGTTGTTAGATGATTTTGTTGATATTATTGTGGACGAGTTCCCAAATGCATTGCCACTAATCAGGACTATTAGTCATCATATTTCCCTAATACCAGGATGAAGTTTGCCAAATAAAGCAGCATACAAATTAACTCCTCAAGAGAACACAAAAGTTGGAAGACAAGTGTAGGAGCTGATGGATGAGGGGCTAATCAGAAAAAGTCTTAGTCCATGTGTTGTACCAACAATACCCTGTCCAAAGAAAGGATGAGAATGGGGCATGTGCACAGATTCCAGATCCATCAACAACATTACAATTAGGTACATATTTCCTTTTCCACGCATGGATGATTTATTGGACTGATTGAGTGGGTCAAAATACTTTACTAAAATATATCTGAAGAGTGGATATCATCAAATAAGAATCCGAGAAGGAGATGACTGGAAGACTTCATTTAAAACAGATAGTGGGTTGTATGAGTGGTTAGTGATGCCTTTTGGACTCACTAATGCACCTAGCACACTCATGAGATTAACGAATTTAGTCTTGAAAGAATATGCCGGCAAGTTTGTTACTATTTATCTTGATGATATTCTAGTTTTTAGTAAAATTAAAGAAGAACATTTAGAGCATCTTAATTTGGAACTCCTAAGAAATTTGCAGAAAGAGAAACTACTGATAAATCTGAAGAAATGTAGTTTCATGAAGGAAGAACTAGTTTACTTTGGATTTGTAGTTTCTAAAGAAGGCTTGAAGATGGATCCAGAGAAAGTCCAAGCAATTTGGAACTGGCCTACTCCCAGAAATATATTTGAGGTGAGAAGCTTCAATGGTCTTGCAAGTTTTTACAAAAAGATTATCAAAAGCTTTAGTCAGATTTGTGCACCAATCCTTGAGACAATCAAGGAGATCAGTCAGGCATTGAGATGGATAGATGTAGCAGAAAAAACGTTTAATTTACTGAAGAAGAAAATAACAAAAGAACAAATTTTGGCTTTACCTGATTTTGAGAAAGTCTTTCAGGTAGAAACAGATGCTAGTGGAGTTGCGGTTCGAGTAGTTCTGAGTCAGGAGCAAAGACCAATAGCATACATCAGTGAGAAATTGAAAGACACAAAGAAGAAATATTGTTCTTATGGTAAAGAGTTTTACGCTATTGTGCATGCCTTAATGAAATGGAGACATTATGTGCTGCCAAAGGAATTCTTATTGTATTCAGACAATCATGCCTTATAGTTCATCAATCACTAGCCGAAGCTGAATAAAAAACATGCCAGGTGGGTAGAATTTTTGCAAATTTTTACTTTTCTAATAAAGCATAAGAGTGGTAATTCAAATATTGTAGTAGATGCATTGAGCAAGGTAAGTTTTATTGTGAAATAATTCAAAGTGGGTGTTGTAGGATTTGAGGAAATGATTGAAATGTACAAGGATGATGCAGATTTCAAAGATATCTATACAACAATTCAAAATCCAATGAGTCATAACAAAAGTCAATGGTTGGACCATCTCATTCAAGGAGGCCCATTGTTTAAAAGCAACAAGCTGTGTATTCCAAAATGTTCGATGAGGGAAAACATAATAAAGGAGAAAGATAGTGGAGGATTATCTGGTCACTTTGGATAAGATAAAACCTTTGCTCAACTGAATGCTTTTTATTATTGGCCAAAAATGCAGACTGATGTTAATAAGTTTGTTCTGAAATACAGGATTGTATCAGCCATTGCCAATACCAGACCGACTGTGGGATGCAGTTAGCATGGATTTTGTTATGGGATTACCAGAAACCCAGAGAGGGAATGATTCTATTTATGTTGTAGTAGATAGATTTTCCATAATCACACATTTCATTGCATGTAAGAAGACTAGTGATGCAACACACATAGATAATTTATTCTTTTCAGAAATTGTAAGATTATATGGATTGCCTATAAGTATTATGTCTGATAGGGATACAAATTTGTTGGATACTTTTGGAGAACTCCTTGTAAGAAACTGGGAGGTAACCTCAGTTTTAGTTCAGCATACCATCCTAAAACAAATGGACAAACTGAAGTAGTAAACAGGAGCTTGTGGAATATACTGAGGAGTTTATTGTATGAAAACCCTAATCTGTGGGATTTAGCACTAGCTCAGTCTGAGTTTGCTTAGAATGATACTCCAAACCAAAGTACTGGAATGAGTCCATTTCAGATTGTTTTTGGAATGAATCCAAGAGGTGTGTATGAGCTAAAGGAATTGAGTAAATAGGAGACCAGAAGTGCAAAAGCTGAAGAGTTTACAGAACAGATGCAGAGATTATAGGAAGACGTCAAAGGAAAATTACAAGAAAGCAACAACCAATACAAATAGAGGGTGGATCTGAAGAGAAAAGTGAAAGAATTCCAAGTGGGAGATTTAGTGATGGTGTATTTGAGGAAAGAGAGATTATCTAATAAAAAATACAACAAACTAAAAATGAAAAAGATAGGACCATGTAAAATTGTAAGAAAGTTTTCAGCTAATGCATATGAAATTGAGTTGCCAGAAGGGATAGGAATATCACCCATTTTTAATGTTGAGGATTTGTATCCATACAAAGAGGTAGAGACAGAGTTATAGGAGGAAATTACAGGAGATGAAGTTCAAACAATGAACATGGAAGAACAACTGCCAAAGACAGCTAAGACGAAAGTGGTAGCTATTTTGGAGAAGAGAGTATCCAAAAGAACCAGAGGATAGACTTATTTCCAATATCTAGTCAAATGGAAAGGACAGCTAGTGGAGGGTGCTAGCTGGTTGACAACAATAAGATTATAGAAGAATGGAGTAAGTCCTGAAAGTTTGAAGGACGATCCTTTTCTTCCCTAGGAGTTTGATGCAGGAGCATCTAGACTTAGCCAACAATGTGAAAGCTTGCTCGCATGTTGTGTCTAAACAAAGTTGAAATTCGTTTACCTCATGGGTCAAAAGGCAATTTTACTGAGAGGGTTTGATCTCTCAAGAAATGAATGTATTTCATTATTGCAATAAGTTATAAATTGTCTTATTTTAAGCCAAAGGATGAGTTGTTAGCATAGGTGGAGATTGAGATAAGAATTAGAAAATTTGTTGTTAGATTTATTAAAAATATGATTGGTTGTTAAATACAGTTAGAGTGGTATCTGACTTAAAAAAAAAGGAGGAAAAATGTAATGAAAAGGAGAGAGGATTAAGGAGTGGATTTAGTAGAGCGAGAGCAAGATAGTGTGGATTGTATTTTTTAGACAGAGGTCTTTATTTTGTGTAATGAGGCCCAAGGCCGAGACTCTATAATTGTATTATGAGTGAATTGATCTTGTGTGCATAATTATATATATGCAGCCCATGGAGGTCCTCGAATGATAGTTTTCTCTGTATTTGGTTGATATTGATGCTTGCTCTGCTTTCCACGCTTTACATTATATAGTTAAAAGAGTAATCAGTGAGTTAAAAGTATCGTTTTGGTTCCACAAGCAGAAAACCCAAAATACACTAGAAATCATCACAAAATGCCTTCGGATTTAGAATCTGGACTTCAAATTCTATATACGGAGGTTCTGAAGGTTATCGGGTCTGTAAGCCAAATCGCATCGCGTAAAAGGAAAGGAACAGGCTTGTTGAATCACCGAACTCTGACTTGCGATGCAGCCAAATTTGAAAAGTTATATAAGAGAGCTGATAGTCTATCAGGTCTGCGAAGGGTGATCACATCGGCGTGTTGAAGTATAAGGAGTCTAGACTATTGAAATTTGCGATTGCAATTGTGTGATTTAATCATAGTCGTTGGATCATAATCGATCGTGATGGTTGGATCGCAAGCAGCTTTCACTACAATGACGGTATTTCAGGAATATAAAAGGCGGTAAGTTTTTTTAAAGGTCGACCTCCAACTCCATTGAGGCGGTGCCACGTAGCAAGGTGGAATAGAACGAAATCATATATTGTGTGGTTAAACCTTGATATATTGAACCACATGAAACATTTGACAAACGTGAGATCTCGGGGTTCCATATCAACGGTCATCAGTGCCAAGTGTATTGACTTTCGCATATGGTAAGCGTGCCAATACAAAAAGGTAAAAATCAATGTTTTGCGGGGTTTTTTAGTGTATTATAGTTTAAATGGAAAACAATCAGGTTTAGTTTAAAAGGGGATCTGCGGGATGATTTTGGGGTTTTTGTGAACCTCGCTTCCACGCTGCGTCACTTTCTTCCCTTCTCATATTTCCAGAAGTAATTACAATTTCCTTTGCATAGCTCGTACGAGTCCTAGAATAATAAGTGGCCATGTAAGTTAATCGTAGTCAAGAAGTCTTTATGTCAAGGATGGTCATTCCTAAACAAAAAAATACATGATAAATTCTCAGGTTAAACATGATTTAAGGTGGTACTTTATCATAATTAGTTAAAGAAATTTTCTGCGGGAGTTATTTTATGAATCCAAAAAGCAAAAATTTCTATACGAATGTGACCAAAAAGTTAGATATTTTCTATTCTATAAAAAAATTGGTTAGGTTATCATTTAGCTATAAATTGGTTGAAAAAAATCAAAATCAAGCCCATTTAATTTTTCAACTAAACATTTTATATCATTCTACATAAAAAATCCCTTAAACACCTAAAGTAAGTCTTTACAAATACATAATTTAATGTAAACCTTATCATATCTATTAATATGCTAGCATCAAGAGTAGTCTAAAACGCCATGCTTAAAATGGCTTGTTTAAACCAAATTTAATTTAAGGAGTCCATTCGCTAGTACTTCATAGGTATCATCGATTTTTAACATGAATCTCCATAACTACTTCCCCAATAGGACTCTCATTATGTGTGGTTCAACACACACCTAATACCTCAGTGGTTCTCCCTCCTTGACTCCATCAACCTTCTTATTTTTAAAATCCATGGGTTTTGACCTAGTCTTAGACTGTTCTGACTGATTTAAGCTTCCCTTGTTGAATTTCTTCTGTTGATGGTCCTTCCCAAAATTCTTAAGGTAATAGGGTTTATGTCCTTTTTTACTCATTACAGTCTTCTTTTTGTCCTTATTTTTCGAAGGTTTTAAGCCTTCACCTCTATTCTTGGACTGTTGGTAGCACAATCTTTCTTTTCTTATTTCCTCATCCATTGTCTTAGGATTTTTGAACTCAATTATTTCTTTGGAAGGTGTTGGTAACTTGTTAAAAAATACTTGTACCCCCGCTTTATCCTCTTTAATGTAATGGACATATTATATAGATTAGTAAATTTAGCCACAAGCTCATCCATTCTTAATTGTCCTAGTCTTAGTTCATTAATATCCTTAGCTCTATCATCATATATTTAGATATTGAGACTTGAACTCTCTTTAGAATTACTCTGAAGACATTGTATTCTCCTCCAAGGTATGTACTATTTTGGCCTCCTCCCACCAGATAGCATCTTTCCCTTGCAGTTGGAAAATGGCCAATATAGCTTTTAAATTTCTATCATACTCATAAACTTAGAAATAATTGGCATTATTGAGGAGCCATTCTTATGCATCCTCTTCATTATCCCCATCAAAATTAGGAGGTTTTACTTTCCTAAAATCTCCTCATGGTTCCACCTACTTCTTTCTCTTTATGATTTCTTGAATAAGTTTGGTTTGAATCACCTCCACTTTCAGACTTCTTTGATTCCATCTCAATGCTCTTCTTTTTTGGTTCTTTAGTCTCTATTGTTCGATGACTATACTTTTAAGTTGAATCTTTTATCATTCTTTCCTACTCTTCACTATATTTTAGTAGGTGTTTATTACTACAACTAAGATGAGCCAACTCTTGTTGCAGATTTATGATGACATCCATAGACTGAGAGGTTGGTGGGGTACTTCCATTAACCAACTCAACATATAATTCTTCACTAACTGTTATGGCTACATGGTAATTCTTTTCCATTTTGTTGTGGCCTGCATCACTCAAGTACCTTATAAACAATACAAACCTTTATCCACATCTCACATTTACACTTCTACACATATTTCAATTTATTATGATGGTTCCTTTCAGGCCTAACATTGTAACTGTGGCTCTGATACCATATGTTATGACCCTAAGTAAAGTTCTTTATTCCATTTTTTCTAAAGAATTTTTTGCATGCATACTTGACACCATAATATTTATTAATATCCTTTTCCTACACTGTGTAATGGAAAATAAAGTGTGCAAGTCTAATGCTTCTCTAGACATAAGCTATTATTATTATTTTTTTACTTCATTATAAATGTTAAGAGAATACTAACTATATGTTAATTTCCACCTATATTCATCCCTATACAATTTCAAGCCATTAATTCCATCACCATTATGTTTTATTCCCACTTTCCTTACAAATAATTCATATAGCTACATTACCATGGTTACTCTAGATAACAGGGGCATACACAAGATCTCAAGGCTAAGGATTGGGGTCTCACTTTATTAAAATTAATTTAACATTCAGGACTAAGGTCATTGATTTGTTGTCTATATGTTAGGTCCCTATACTGCTAGTGTAACCACTTATTGTTATTAGTGCAACCCCCTTATTGTATTATTGTGCCCATACAGTACCCATGTTGTTATCATTATGCCCCATAGAAGCTCACTATTTTTATTGTTGTGCCCCTAAAATATTATTGTTATGTAGGCTCTGATTGTATTGGGACCCCTTAGACTCCTATATATAGAATGTAGTTTTTCTCGTTTGTATCATCCAAGAATTATTCATTTGTATAATTTAAAGGAGTTTTCCCCCTTGAAGAGTTTGATTTTGGAGTCATTAATACATCTTTTCTATCTTTTTGTGACTTGACCTCATAACGTTTGGTATCAGAGCTTTGGATTGTAGAGTTTCGCTCCTCTAGAAAGGTCATCGTGGAATTTTTGCTATAAATATTTCTCTACGTAGTTTAAAAAGCTAAAAATAAATTCAATTTTAGTCAAAATCTTGTCCAAATTTCAGATCCTATCTCACAATAGTTTCAGAGATATGATATGAGGAAGTTAGGGTTTTTGCAAGCTCGAAAATTCCATCTCAAACTAGGCATCGTGGAAATTTCGCTATAATGTTATTTCTATGAAGGTTCAGGTTCTAAAATTAAAAAGCTGAAATATTGATGAAGCTCAAACCCAAATTTCAGATCTTATTCTGCTACATTTTTGGCGTAATCATCCAAGATATTTAGGGTTTTTCGAAGCTCTAGAATTACATCCCAAACAGGTGACCTTGGGAAAATCATCATAATTTTCTCTATGAGCATCATATTGAAATTCTGTGAGAAATTCTGGAAAGAGGACAGGCAGTACTTTTCTTTGTATCACTTTTAGATTCAAAGCTTGAAATAGTGAGATGTGGATCTTCCTACAAGGTCTCTCCGCTAACAAAGCATATAATCAGGTCATCTTGGGAGATTGGGAATAACACTTTCTTATGGAATCTAATTTTGATTAGATTGATGGCATTGGAAAGAGGATGCAGAGGGTTACTGGATATCTCAATTTTATACCTTGGATATCAGAAATTTCAGGGATACAATAGATTCAAGATCGACCTCCTAAAAGCAAGAAAAAGAATGACTCGAATCAAGAAAATAGAAGAAAAATTGGAGGGATGATTTGAAGAATGTGATTGAAGATATGATAAATAAGATAAATGGTATAGAATAAAAATTGAATGGAAACATGGAACATTTGTAGAAAGACATGGAAGGTTTGAAGGAAGGTGGGACAATGTTACTACAAGAAAGGCTTCCTAATGTCGAAAAGGTGTTGGGGGAAGCTCATGATAAGAATAAAAGAAATGTTAATCATAATTTCATAGGCTCTAACGTTGGATTGAAAACCCACCATATTCCAAATATAGATATGAGAAAATTTTATGGCAAGGATCCAATAACTTGGATAGTACAGATGGAACAATATTTTGATCTACATGATGTGCAACAGCCACAAAAGGTATGTACTATATATTTATATTGAGAACTGAATCACTATGTATGGTATAGAGAGATTTGTACTCATAAAAACTTGTCTGATTTTCAATTTTCATGGAGGAAATTATAACACATTATGAGGATACAAAGAGCAGCACCTTCTTTAGTCAATTGATAAATCTCAAACAAAAGGTTTCAATGGCAGAGCACATTCAGGACTTCCAAAAATTGAATATAAGGGTAAATGATATTCCAGAGAAGCATAGGATTTAAATCTTCAAAGGGAATTTAGATGATAACATCCAACATGTGGTTCACCTTTGCGAACTTGATTCATTGGAGAAGGCATATATGTTGGCAAGAAAAATTGAAAGAAAAATTATGGCAACAGGGAAGCCTACCACTCATAACTATAAAGATGGAAGTTTTGTTTCTCCTAGCCTTTCACCACCTACAAGGTTGGAACCAAAAAAATTGGAATAAATAAGAGAAAAATAGCTTTGTTACAATTGTGATAGAAAATACAAAAAAGTTCATAATTGTGATGAGAAGAAATTAATTTACATAGATGGGGAAAAGAAGAAAGAAAAGGAACAATAAACGTCAAAAGAAGAGGATATACGCTAGGAACTAATCCTAGAGAAGGAATAAATGAATTTGACCATATATTGTAATGCATTGACAAGAATTACCACTCCTCAAACTCTAAATATAGAAAGTCATATCAAGAAGAAAAGGGTAATAGTGTTTATTAATTCAGGTAGTACCCATAATTTTCTTCATTATAAGATAGCCAAGGAATTGAATTTCTTCCTATATCCACCACTAGAGTGTCAATTAATGGTTTTAGATGGAGGAACCATAAATATCTCTGGAAAGTTCCATAATATCAAGCTATCCATTGGAGAATATGTCTTTAATAGTGCAATGCTTTCCATTCCAATGGGTGGTGCAGATGTTGTACTAGCATCCCCATGACTACAATCTTTGGGTACGATAGATTTTAATTTTCAAGAGCGTTTCTTGATATTTTTTTGGGAAGGAAAGGTAGTTGAATTAATGGGTATCACAGGGAAACAAAGAAATATAATAAGCTCTAACAACATGACAAAGCTTCTAAACAGAGAGCAACGGGGTGTGATTGCACAATTATGTCACTAGAGGTTCCCAAGTCGAAATCATCTATTTCTCCATATCTCAAAAACGTTTTGGACAATAATTCCAAGGTATTGGAGACTCCCAAAGGCCTCCAACCTATTCGTAATCATGATCATGATTTTCATTTGATTTTAGGAAGTATTCCCCAAACATCAGGCCTTACAAATATCCATATGCCCAAAAGAGTGAAATTGAACATGTGGTTGCAAAAAAAGTAGAGGTTGGTATAATTCAACCTAGTCAAAGTTCTTTCCATGTTCCAGTGGTATTGGTACACAAGAAGGATGGATCAAGGTGCATGTGTCTGGATTATAGGGAGATCAAAAAGCTTATGATTAAAGATAAATTTCCCATTCCTGCCATTGATGAATTATTGGATGAATTACATGGAGAAATTTACTTCACCAAGTTGGATCTTCATTCAAGATGTCATCATATTAGAATGAAGACTGAAGACATTCCAAAAAAAAACATTTAGTACTCATGAGGGTCATTATGAATTTTTGGTCATGCTTTTTGGACTTACCAATGCACCTTCTACATTTCAAGGTTTGATGAATTCCATTTTCAATCCCTTCCTTAGAAATTTTTTGTTAGTATTTTTTGATGATATAACAATCTACAACAAGTCTTGGAAGGATCATGTTCAGCATGTTGATAGGGTGCTCAAACTATTGGAGGAGAAGAAATTATATGAAAAATTATGTGAAAAATTATCCAAATGCTTCTTTGGATTACAAGAGGTGGAATATTTGGGTGCTCAGTTAGCTATGAGATCATCTTATCATGGTAAATTTTATAGGAAAACTGAGATATTGAACAATTATTTGGAAGGATATCTTCGTTTCTTTGTATTTGATAAATAGACACATTGAATGGTGGTATAACACTTCATTCCATCTTTCTACAAAAATGACCCTGTTTATGGCACTTTATGGATATCATCCACCGTCCACCACATCATCTTTATAAGAAAATTATAAATTTCAAACAGTGGAAGATCATATCGAGCATCAACAAGAAGTTCTCAAATTCTTAAGGGATAACCTCACTTTGGCGTAGAATAGAATGAAACAACATGCAAATCAACATTGCAATAAAAGAAGTTTTAATGTAGGCGACTGGGTATTTTTATGACTACAACCATACAAACAAATATCTCTCATGCAAGCTAAGAGGGATAATAAATTATCACCAAATTATTATGGTTTGTACAAGGTGTTAGAAATTATTTTTACGATGGCATACAAATTGAAGCTTCCTGCATCTTCCTGAGTGCACCCAGTTTTCCATGTTTCATTCTTAAAGAACGCTATAGTTGATAAGATCCGAGTTCAAACAATATTACCAGAACTTGAAAAGGAAAAATCATATTGGAACCATAAGAAGTCACAAAAACAACAAATTGAAAGTTACAAAATCCTTCAATTTTAGTGTATCTCATCATGTGGAAGAACTTACCTGCTTTAGATTCCACATGGGAGGATGATAATTTTATACAGAAGCATCTAGAACTATTCAAGCATTGAGGACAACACTTTTTGAAGGAGAGGGGCATCTTAGGTCCCTATACTACTAGTTTAACCAGTTATTGTTATTATTGCAACCCCTTTATTTTATTATTGTACCCATATAGCCCTCGTGTTGTTATTATCATGCCCCATAAAACCCCACTATTGTTATTGTTGTGCCCCTACAATATTATCGTTATGTAGGTTGTGATTGTATTAGAACCCCTTAGAGTCTTATATATAGAATGGAGGTCTTGTCATTTGTATCATCCAATAATTGTTCATTTGTGTAATATAAAGGAGGTTTCCCTCAAAGACGTTGATTTTGAAGTCACTGATCTATCTTTTATATCTTTTTGTGAGCTGGTTTGATAACACTATATGTTTACCTTGATACTTAGGTGATTGAAACCTTGTCTCCTTAAAACAATGTGGAACTCTCTGGAAGGGATTCATATCCCAACGTGATTTCAATTTATTTCATTAAGGGTATATCTTTCTAATCTCAAGGTTTTTCAAATTTGAATATGTTGTACCTCATATGATGTGTCCACCTCGAATTTTCCAATCTTGTGGTGATCACTTGATAATTACAAGGCACCTATATGACGAATGATTGACGGTGGAGATGTTATCCTAAGATATGAGCATGGAAAATGGTGGAAGAAAGCCTAAACTTTTGTTGTGTTCCTCTCTTTGCCTCATTTCTTTTCTATGAGTCCTTCTAGACAGATCACGCCGAGATGCTACCAGCTAAACCAAACGTTACTTGGTTTGCAGCCAGAACCTACCAAGTGATGATAAAAAGTATAAGGTAAGAGTTTTTCCTATGACTAGTTGCTAATTT
This sequence comes from Pinus taeda, assembly GCA_000404065.3. Taxonomy (NCBI): domain Eukaryota; kingdom Viridiplantae; phylum Streptophyta; class Pinopsida; order Pinales; family Pinaceae; genus Pinus; species Pinus taeda. Next base: position 147,576 of record APFE030182057.1, read on the forward strand.
AAGCTTAGTTCCCTTGCATTTCATCCATCCCACACCTGGTAGAGGGTAATCTTACCTTTTTTTCTTTTTCTTAGTTCGGGAATGTGACTAGCCATAGAAATCGAGATATTAGGTTCAAGTTGGGTGCCCATACTACTCCACAAGGTAATTTCCAGACAAACCCATATGGTATTATTCTATAGGAGAAAGGAGTTCCCTAATATTTTGTAGTATGGTTTCGATTCTTCCCTTGTTTTTCTTGTGACAGTAATCAATATTGTTTATAATAACTCCATGATTTTAGGTCATCAAAGCTAGGACGACTTTTCCACGCATTGGACAAGCTTTCTTTCCGATAGGTAATAATGGTGGGTGTGTGGTTTGTTCCATATATCCTTTCCTTATTAATAAATTGGTCTATATTTCATTTCCCTATTCACTATTTCAAAATATGTAAATTATTGAGTGATAGAGTTAATCATTGTTTTGTTTCCCTAAATTAATTATTTTCCATGAAAATACCGCAAGCACTAATACTTTTTTTTTCTTCCAGTTTTGAATTTTCATGATTTGGTTACAAGAACACGTCAATCAACCCCTCTCCTTCATGTAGCAACGATTTTCATTCTTATGGGTATTTTTTCTTTCCTATTCGTATATGAGATTCTACAATTTATTTAGAGTTTTCGAACTTTTTTCTATTTTTTCATGTTTCTTAATGACTATAGGCAGGGGTTAAATTTGACGCCCGTATGCCCGTATTTTGCATTTTTACCTGTAAAATACGTTTTAATCTAAAACGTCCACATCATGCTCAACTTGCGATTCATTTTCAAAAACGCCATATTGACGGGCATGTTAAAAAATTAAAAGTTTAAA
>APFE030182057.1:148453-206501 GCA_000404065.3 Pinus taeda
AAAATGGCACATGGTATTGACCCATGGTATTCACTTGGAATGTAGCCTATTTAAATGGGGGAATTAAACCAGAATAGATCCATCTTTACTCTGGATCTACTAACCCACGAGAGATTGCATTGGCAGGTTTTTGAAATCCCTCCCTCTCTGTACAAATAAAAACTACATTGTTATAGCTGGTAATTTCTTGTAATTTCTTGAGTAGTGGGTTATGTAAAAAATTGAGATTTTTTTTTGTATTTGTTGTAAAAAATTGGACTGGACTTTTATATGTTTGAAGTTTCAGTAGAGCTTGATGCATTGAATCCATTTGTATTTAGTGGGATATTAAACCAGCTGAATTCTGGGTAGTGGGTTATGTAAAAAATTGAGCTTTGTTTTGTATTTGTTGTAAAAAATTGGACTGGAATTTCAACAACGGTTTGTGCAGTAAATAGCATTAGACTGTTGGGTTTTGTTCGAAATGAGGTTGAACACAACTTCTTGTTTGCAAAGTCAGTTGTTGGGCGAGCCACCAAAAGGGTCGTTGTATCCAACCGAGAAATCATGCACGTTATGTTTTTGGTTTGAAAATTATTTCACAACTATTGTTCTTTTATTGTACAATTTGAATTAGATAAAACTTGTACAAATAAATTTTAAAAGTCATATTATGGGTAGTGTAAAAATAAAAACGTCATAAAAAAATTCTATGACAGGTAGGGTCACCCGTCAAATTTAACCCCTGACTACAGGTAGAAATGAAACCTTTGTTTGTGACGTTTCTAGCCAACAAAGTCAATGTTCAACTTCTAACGACTGCCCTTGCTTTCCCACAGGTCATGGCTCCGGGCATAACTTTAACGCGGTCTCCGTACGACACTTATTTACCATGTTATTGTTTATATGAGTTATAGATATTGTATCTAGTTGTCTCGAATATAGAAATTATTGAATGTATTTTTTTTTTCTATATGGAATCTTAGATGGTAAAATTGCCACTAGGCATGTTGCCTCAATTAAACATTGTAAATTTTATATTTCAATTTGGGTCGTTACATGTAGCCTTCCAAGAGGCGATAACTTGATTTAGTTACATTAAAATCCTCAGGGAATATATCTATTGTAATCTGTTTAATGTGATTCCTCCTTGCAAGAGGGTTTTTTCGGTAACCATGCTCCTATTTTTTTTTTTCGATTGGAGGAAATCACATATGAATTAGAGTATTAGTTTTCAATTCGCTTTGTTTCCTTATATATCAGTTGAACTATCAATATGTTTCGGTAATGTAATATGGTTGTAAACGTTTTATTTTTTTGTTTTCAGAGAATTCCATGTTTCAAGGATTAAATGTTCCTTTCCTATGATTATTAATTGGTTTCTTTTGTTTTTTTTGTAGATGGAAAGGATATGATATCCTTTATGGTCGGCCAACAAGAAACCCTCTTATACCTCCTAATTGTTACACTCCAATGCATAGTAGTTAAAAATGTATACTATTCATTTTTCTTTCTGTTCCTTAGCTCTACAATGGAATTAAATTCTGCTATAGTAACATATATGGTATGAGCTATATTCTTCCCCCTTAGCCCTAAAAATGTTGTTTTCCACTATAACTATAATTACGACATAAAAAACATAAATCTATAAGATACTAAATGATGTTAACAGTATTACTATTGTTTCTTTGGTTCATTGTTATTTGTTAAATTTCTCATGATGATTCTTTACCTCCACGCAAGCCCCATAAAATATGAATATCCCAACCTTTGTTCACTTGCTACTTGATAATATCACAAACACTATAACTAATGTATTTCTAGATACAAGACTCACTTAGGTTCCCTAGGTGAATTTTTTTTATAGCATAATTCCAAAGAAAATGATTCCTACATATATATCTATAAAGGATTGTGGATTTTACATATATTTATATCTATTAGGTTGACTAACTAACTTTAATTCACTCGATATCTCCACAATGAGTTTATATCATAATTTTTCTCCTGTAAAATGTAACCGAGAAGGAGCGTTCTCCCTTCTATTTCGCATTCTACAAGTGCCTCGCATCCTTGCGTGCTCATTTTACTTTCCACCCTTCACCTTTGTCGTGAAATTAGAACACACACACACACACACATATAATGATAGATTTACTTGCATGCTAAAATAAAAACGGGTGTTACTACAACTTACTCTTTGAAATATTACTTTTGGCATATCTTTCTAATTAGCCTACACATAAAATAAAGCACAACAATTCATAAAGGAATCAAAATGTATAGAAAATAGGTCTCTCAACTAAAATATTAAGAATAACTTTACGAGTCACGCCAGTGTTCACTCTACCATCTCCCAAACAATAACATGCATAACATAAAAGTCCTTGTATGAAGATAAATCAATGTGTAAATTCAAACTTAAATGTTCCCAAAAGTTTAACCCTATCTACTACAGGAATTGTACTTGGGAAACAATATACTCTCAACAATGCATTGATATTTAAATTCCCCCTAAGCTGAGATCTCTTGCCAATGGAATTCAACAACCCCTTGTGATTGTATATAATGCATTTATTATACATTACTGCCCTAGCATATTTTTTTCCTTAGTAGTGTCTCGCTTTTCATGGGTCTGCCAACCCACTGGCTTAAGATTTCTTTTTTACCTTTTTTTGAAAATTGTATTTCCTCCTTTTTCTTTGAATCTTGCATATCTCTATCACGGTGCTTTATTCCACCCTTACTTATTGTTTTTCTATCACTGAGCAGTTTAATAGATTTTCTATCCCATCATATTAAATCTTGTTGATCAACTCCTAGGGATTTTTAGGAGTTATTTAAGGGAATATTATGATCTCATCCACCAACACTGGTTTTGGGATCTTAATAAGAATATCTTAACTCTGGTGTCTCTTTCCCAAGTATTTTCCATATTTTCTTTTCATTAATAAAATTAAGTTATCACATCATCATAGTTTATTGTTTACCTTAAGTATAATCCATCATCACTTTCCATCCATCAGATATAAAAATAGTTCAGTCTAAAAGCATAAAGATATTTACACAGAAACAAAGGGGTATTACATTAAATCTGTATCTATCGAGCACAGAAAGGGATCAAATCTCTTGACATGCAAACAATTTTTAGAGTGAAAAGAGATGCAAACATGGATCTAGGTTGGTGTAATATGTACATAGTTCACATTGGAATATTTTATTTACAATTCATTTCCTGCACATTAAACGGTTAAATTATGCCCCGTCATACATTTTCTTGTAGGCATAGATTTAATTACTTTTATTATCAATATTTTCTAAAATATTGGATATAAAATCCATATTAAGAATTGAAAGAATTACATATAGCCTTCTTACATTGGATTAGAAAGAAACTATTAATGGAGTAAGAATTCTATCAATCTTTCCTCTCTATATGTGTTTCATGTTAAAATCTTTTACTCAATATGAGTATTGAAATATTTTATTTATAAACTATGTTAAACTTGTAACATACCTCTTCGACACCCTATTAGAAATCACATACTACTGGCAAGTACCTCCTAGTCACAGTATTAAAATACACATATTGGGTTTGTTCACTAAACTTAACTTGGTTTAAATTTAGATGTAATAGTTGTCACATGCATCCATATATAATTATATTATAACAAATCTAGCAAAGGAAGTTCCAACAATGAATACAACACATCATGGAGGACGAATCAATCATGATCATTCAAGATCCCACACTGAAGTTTCCCTCCTTTGAGGAACCAACACAAACATTAATTGATATAGTTTCATCAACACATTGTAGCTAGCTTTTCCATATAACATGTTCACAGCCCTACTGTTATAGTCAAACGTACCATCTACATATATGTTATGCAATACAAATAAATAACTAAAATGAACCTCAATGGATGCAATTCATCCTATGGTGCATAATTAATAGATTAGATAACCTCAACCATGGGCTCTACATTTTCGAACCAAAATCATTCATCATACATAGTTGTCTCATGCATCCTTATTAAATCATCCTCCTATACAAATATCACACATACAACTAAACACATGCTGAGAGAATTAAAGAAGATACAAGTTAAGGAGCAACATATAACACATCCATTGTAATGGATTCCGATAAGAGAAATTGAAATAATGTCACTTGGAAAACCGAGCACTGCCACTTAAACTAGAACTAACTCTTCCAGTTCACCCCTGAACTGAGGTTCTTTCCATGGATTAGCTTCCTCCTGTTCATCTCTACAATGGGTATTTAATGCCCTCCTTCATGTTATGTTTTCCATTAGCTGCATCCCACTTTTATGGATCTTTTTTGTCCATTTCGTTAGGCTTTTCTTAGAAAAGCTCACCTTTCTCTCCTGCATGGCTTTTCCTCATAAAAGCTTTCCTTTCTCTCTCACAAAGATTTTATGTTTTTTTGAATGGATATTTATCTCCAATCCATTCAGCTTTCCTGAATCTAGAAGCTTTATCATGAAATAATTATCCCTTCCCATTCACCAACGGGATCTGGAATCTCATCTCTTGGTGTCTTGCTTTTCCAAGTGATTAATTATTTTCCTTATTTCATAAATTATTTACTTTTCTTGTTACACATCAGAGCTAGATTTTTTTAGCTTAGGTTAATAAAGTTTTACACATGAGAGAGGGGTGTTACACACTCCCCCACTTAAATTTACACTGCCCTTGGTGTATTACTGCATCTCATAATGTTATTTCCTCATTCACATGTAGTTATTTCTAAACTTTCATGCTCCCATCTAATGCATATCTTTTGATAGAAATATATCTACTACAAATAAGTTCTCCCAATGCCTCTCCTTCAATTGCTACTTGTAACATTGGTTTCAATCAATTTTGTGAGAGATTTTAGATGTAAAAACTCAACTATGTTTACCAATGTTAATATCATAATTTGGTATATAGTACTACTATTTGAGTAGTTGCGGCTTATATTTCCACCATTTATTTTATTTGGAGAAATTCATGTTTTTCCCCTTGCATTTTCTCAAGCCTTAGTGTTCTTGCCGAAAACTTACTTCCTACAGTTTCTCTACATGCAATAAGTCATCTAGCACCTTTTCTTAATCAATATGTACAAAATATCATATGAAGTGAACTCACAGATAACCATCATAATTATAGATCACCTGTAATCCATATAGATCTGAATCATAAACACATGCATACAAACTAAAAATAAAGCACTCATACTTATACTTGAATCATTTTTTAGCTTCCTTATTCTATACGCACTCCAGGTCAGTTGTCATATCACATAACCACCCATTTTCTTCATGCATACCTTCTCATAGTAGTTATTACCCACACACAATTATACATGTCATATATTATCATGCAATACATATATCCATACCAGCACCATATATACCACTCGTACCAAGTACCATCTGTACAATTTGTACTCTATATTGATGTCCATAGCATCACCTATACAATATATACTTCATCCACATGTTTCTAACCATGTTAATATTATGCCAAAAGTTCATTCATTTATTTATATTACCTTTGAAAAAATCGTGTTCAGTTTATCGATAGGAGGATAAGTAATTTCATGGTCTTGTTCAACATATGCAATGAGTGAATTTTTTTATGTCAAAGTATTCAAGTGCTTTTATTTAGCAATTCATTTTCTTGTGTCATGTTGTTGCAACACAATGTCAGAAAAATAGTATCATAAAATTAATCATGCATACAACAACTTTATCATACCCATAACTTTGAGTTTTGAGATTAAATATGTCACCTCGACAAGGTTTTAACAATAATGTAATATTATTTCTACATAGTCATAGAGTAGACTATTGATTATGAAACTTAACTTTATCTGTAACCAAGAAAATGATTGTTAAGTACTTAATATTAATCCATAATTAATTAGTCATGTCATATGCTCTATTTACACTTGTTTCGACATCTTGTTGGCCCTTATTAATTCGGTGTAGGTATAAACGCCTTTCTCCTTCATGAGTTATAATGAAAGTTACAATGTTTTCAATTCCACACACTTCAAGTTTTTAGGCATTATATGTACCGGGGTGTGGTCCTAGGGTATTTACATGTTAACAAATTTTTTAGCATTAATTCACCCCTGAACGAAGAGATCAGTTATCAAATTTATTAACCCGAACTCCCGCCATAATTGTTATATTGTCCTATTAAACCCAAACCACATTATCTATTCCATCTGTTAGGTAAACTTCCCAATATTGCTTGGTAGGAATTAGTGATACAAAATATGTATTTCAATTTGCATGGTTGTCAATATATTTGAATAGATTGTTTGATATCATTTTATCAAACCAATTATATACACAATATTGTTACCAATATTACTTAGCCATCAATATAGTGAGGTCATCATAGTAATTTAACAACAATCTATTGCATAGTTTATCATCCTTTCTCTTATATTATTTGATGCATGCATTATTTTACTACTAATATAATATCCTTAGATCATCATAAGCCATAATTATGTGAAACCTTTTGGTTTACCAAGGGTTTTTTATTAATTCGTAGTTATGATCCGAATCTATTATATAATTAGGCTACTCTGGATTTATTCTAATTGTATTTCAAATGCATCGATCACCACCACATCTAATTTGTTTTCCATTTCATAAAGAATGTACGCTTTGTTTATATGTATTATAAGCACACAAAACCTTTTTTTATATTATCCTTCCCACAAGAAGTATATTTGTAGCCTCAAAAATCATTCTACTAGTATCATTTTTTTCTTGCTACAATTTTTTTAAGGGTTCCTATTTGTGAGATATTTACACCTTTGGAATTTTGAGTTTGCACTTAATATGGCCTTACTACTATCAATCAAGAAACATAAGGAGTTTCTTTTACACTCCCATTATTTATTTACACTCCTTGGGTGCTGGTTCCATCGACTTTCTTATGAAGGTCATATAATTATTACTATATGATATCTTCATGCATACAATAAGTTGTATTGTATGTGTACCTCTTCTTTAAACTTTGACCTTAGCTTAGTCTCCATCTAAACATAAAATTTCTGTTTTTTATTAGTTACAATTGTGTAGGTACGGTTTCATTCAAGAACCTATAGGTCCAAACTATGCATATGTTCCCTATTAAGGCTAATTTCGCTTCAATAGAACTTTACCAAACAACAAAATTACATTCCAAAATGGATTTCATCATTACATATAGATGCACTAATCAAAATATTAAATTGAAAGACAATTTGTACATTTACATAGTCTTATACTATAACATGTCCTTTAAGAGCTTAACGTTATTTCATGGGAACCTTTATGATTAAATATCCTTCCATAACACCCTAGAATTTATTCTAGGGTGGAACCCACATAATTAACCATTAATTTCTATTAATGTGTATAGTATGTCATGGGTCTCTTATCTGATGAGGTATATAATCTCCTTTTATATACTTTTAGTTTTGATTTTTCTCATGTTGTCCATGATCTATAAAAGGAAACACTTGATATTTTTATCTCTTTTTATTTGTGAGTTATCTTACTAGAGTTTAGCATTTTCTCTTTTATATATCATCCTTTCTTATGATTTCTATAGACTTTATTCCACTAAGTTATGTCCTTGAGTGGACCATCCTTCTAGCTATTAGTTGGAATTTTATCAAGCAATGCCCTTGTATAGAAATTGTATAACTCATAATTTGATTTTAGTATGAGTAAAATAACACGATCACCATATCACCAAATTTTAATTTTAGTAAACATACTTTAAAATGACTTATTCGCTGCCATAATTTTCATGATATATATATCCTTCCTATAGAGATACTGCTTGTGATGTAATTGCATGTCTCACTAGTATTGTCAGTATGTCACCATACTTCACTAGTATTATGAAATTGTTTAACTCTTCTATGCATATTCATAATTATGAAAGTATCACTTTTAAAATATGGTTTATAGTATTTAGGCCCCCATGATAGCATTCACCAATAGATTACGTTTCGAAAACTTCCACACATATAATAAATAGGATTTTAATTTTTCACATCATCTGATAGTAACCAATTGAAATTAATCAATATGTTAATTTGTAGTTATATCTTTGTATAACACTTTTGTCCACTATAATTCATCACAAGTACATCACATGCTTAACACATTGAAAGTGGATTAAATTTTCAACAAAGTTAATTTGATTGGAATAAAGTTGCAGGACAATAATAATTTCTTTTTCTTGATGATAAAAAAATAGCCTCATTATGCAACCAACATTTCTTAAATTCCTACCTTGATAGACCTTGACTCAGCCACAATTAATTTTGTCCTAATATTGTAATTGTAATTACAGGTCCAATTCAACTCCCCTTGGCACTTGACAATTCGCCACAATAATAAAATATTTCCAAGTGGAATTACAAGGGTCATACCACATGTTTTATTACAATGTTAGAGTGGAGTGTCATGCAGCTAAATACCCTTACGTGGGATTCGGAGTCCCATCACAAATTTTATTTGGGATCCATATGACCTTGTAGACTTATTGTTCCAATATAATCCTATAGGGTTTCTCATCCCCGTAATGCTACTATAATTTAGACTACAGAATTTCAATCTAAAATCAATGTATATACTCCAACTGATCATTCATGAAACTCCCTATCAAGTGTAAGGTACTCAATAAATTCATGCATCCTATGCATAATTAATGAAAATTGGTGCCATTACACTATGAAGCACGAAATTTCATCTTATGGTAAAGACACAATGGTCATATATGCATGGAGGTACATGAGTGGTTTTGGTCATTATCACCAAATGCATCCTATGCCAAATGGGAAAGATATCCATACCCTTCTCAAAGCATAATGAAAATAAATAAATAAAATTAAAATAAATAAATAAAAATTAAAGAAAAATAAAAATATAGAAAAAATAATATATATATATATATATATATATAATATATATATATATATATATATATTATATATATATATATATAGATAGATAGATAGATAGATATACCCATACCATCTTCAAAGCGTATTGAAATCACAGAAAATATTCATATCACTACAATTTATAAAAGGATTTGAATAGTTTATTCTCTTGAACTACTTTCTTCTTTAAAATGGCTGACATTGGTGTTTGAACCCACACATATTTTTTTGTAGATGATATTTATTCTTCTCTCTTAACCAGTCATAAATTTAACTTAATTACATAGAAAATGTGAGGGCTCTTGCAATCAGGAGTTTTTAGTGCATGTAAGGGAATGTGCCCAATGATAAAATTATTCCCTGAGAGCATTATTGTGATTATAGCCAACTACTCCACCTAGCCTACCATACATGGTGAGGCTCCACACAACTCTCAGTCTAGTTTTCTAGGGCGCGAGTTAATTTACAACGTATGACTCTTCTCCTTCGAGCTCTAATTTTCTTCTACTATGTCCTCCAGGATGTTTCTCGGCCACCCTTACTAAATACCACAAAACCTTGCGATAAATACCTCTATGAAAGGATTTAAAAGAAATATAAATGAAGGGGCTTCCAACAATATGCTTTCAGCACCGAAGAAGATGTAATTTGATGCCAACATATGGGTAGGAGGAGTATTTGTATTGGAGAGCTGCTAGTCAGGTAGACACTATGTCACTGTCATGAAAGGAGAACATAAGACTAGAGAGGTTAAGATTAGCGATATCTTCCCAGTGTCACTTTTTCTCGTGCAAGTAAGGATAAGCGTTATATAATTAAATTAGAAGACTCAGGAATAACTACTCACAACAAGTTGCCATTTGCTGGCTACAAATCTAATATCTTCACTTGGTCGCTTGACTTGATACTCTAGAATTATTCTCTTCTTCCTTTGAGGAGTTTCCCTCCATGGAATTCATCTCCTCCTTCTTTGAGGAGCTTCTCAAAAAATTTCTCGTCACCATCTTCTTCTTTGATTCAGTGGAGGACCATGTTCAATCTTACACATTAAGATAGAGCATATTAGTTTTTTGATGTTCATTTTGTTCATTGTCCACTATGTTATAATTTACTCCATATTTGGCACAAGAAATATTCGAAACTTATGAAACAAGATTCTTCAACTGAAAAATAGGGAAAGAACCTTTGCATCTTAGCATCGCAGGTAATTCCATAAAATCAACAATTAAAACCCTCATTGTATAAAGACCGCTCTTTTTTTATTCAAACGCATAAAAAACCATCGATTTTTGGAAAATAATCTTTAAATGATTTGTTATAATAACATTTTATCTACAATCGATTAACATATACATATTTTATTACTTCCACATTCCATTACATAAACATTTTAAATATTTCATTTGAACCTTAATGAATCCTAATTTACTTGGATTGTGAGTAATCACTACGATATTCACATGCTTCAGAATCTTTATCCAATTTATTTTAAGCTTTAAGTTCAATCCTTTATGGTTTCTAGGTTATTTTCCCTATAAACATATTTATAACTAAAACTCGTCATAGAAACCTGTTTTTTGTTTAGAACCTAAAGCTCATTCATACCTTACAGAGGTGGATTGGCTCATAGCGTGAAATGTTTAAACTTAGGAGCTTATACCATTTGTAACATACCTCTTTGACAACCTCTTAGAAATCACATACTACTAGCAGATACCTCCTAGTCCCAATAATAAAATCCAAATATTGGGTTTCTTCACAAAATTTAACTTGAATTAAATTTAGACGTAATAGTTTTCACATGTGTTCATACATAGTTATCTTATAACAAAGCTAACATAGGCAGTTCTATCCATGCATGCATTACATCATAGAGGAGGAATCAATCATGATCATTGAAGATCCCGCACTCAAGTTCCCATTCTTTGAGGATTCAACAAAAACATTAATGGAGATAATGTCATCAATACACTATAACTAGATTTTCCATATAACATGTTCATAGCCCTACTATCATAGTCAAAAGTGCCACCGACATATATCTTATGCAATAAAAATAAAAAAATAAACTGAGCTTCAATGGATGTAATTCACCCTATTGTTCATATTGCATAGATTAGATAACTGAAACCACACGCTCTATGGCTTCATACCAAAATCATTCATCATACATAGTTGTCTCATGCATCTTTATTCAATCATCCTCCTATAAAAAGATCACACACACAACTAAACACATATGCTAAGAGAATTCAACAATATACAATGTAAGGAAGAACATCAAACACATCCCATGTAATGGAATTCGACAGGAGAAATTGAAATAATGTCACTTGGAAAAATGAGCACTGCCACCAAACCTAGAACTAATTCTTCCAGTTCACCCCCGAGCCGAGGTTCATGCCATGGATCAACTGCCTCATGTTGATCTCTACAATGGGTGTTTAATACCTTGTTTCACAGTATTGTTTCCATTACTGGCATCCTACTTTTATGGATATTTTTTATCGAATTGCCTAGGATTTCCTTAGAGAATCTTGCCTTTCTCTATTGTGAGGCTTTTCCCCATAAAATCTCACCTATCTCTCCCACAAATCTTTTATGTTTTTCTCAATCGATATTTATTTCCAATCCATTCAGATTTTCTAGAATTGAATCTAGAAGCTTTATCATCAAAGAATTATCCCTTCTGATTCACCAATGGGATTTGGAAATAATCTCATCTCTTAGTCTCTCTCTTTTCCAAGTGATTAATCATTTTATTTATTTCATAAAGTATTTAATTTTCTTGTTACACATCAAACAAAGTCTTACACATGAGGGAGGGGTGTTACAAAACTTTTCTTGTTATTAATATTTTTTAGATCTTATATATCAACTTCATTTTACACATCTCCGTGGAAAGTGAAATATATTAAGTTTTTAAATTTAATTTTATTTTTTTCTATATATAAATTAGATATAAAATTATGTTATTTAATATGGACATTGAAATATTTTACTTATGGTTGATGGTAACTGATTTTTTGTTATTGATTTATTTTCGCTTTAAATGTCACATGTAAAACATAGAATGAATCACACATAATGTAATATAAAAAATACTATTTCATGTAATCTCCATATTAAGTAGTGAAGAAATTACATTTCTTCCTGATGCTAAAGGGTAATTTTTTACTTTCGATTACTTTATATCTCTATATAAAATTATGTAAAATTTAGGTGCAAATTGAAGCATTTTAATTGTGTCTCACATTAATTTATTTATTTATTAATATTTTTAATTTGTTAATTTAAATTAATATTCTACTATTTTTAAATGTAATGTTGTGTGAAAACATATCTCCCAAAATGTGATGTAGAGCATCTCTCGGTGAAATCAAGTGAAAACGGATCATAATTATGATATAAGACTTTGAATAACGCTTACTTTAGAAAATATGTAAAATTGGCTTGTTGAGTGGATTGGACAATTGAGATATTTTCTCAACAACAATCCCTCATTTTAGAAATGGTTGGATCTCATCAATTCAATAAATACATGGTGTAATTGAGTAATTCAGTGTAATAGAAAATATAATTGTGTGTGTGTGCACATCTCAATGTTCTTCTTGTTGGTATCAGAGTTGGTAGCTCTAGCTACCTCCTCACGGGAGAGCCCATGAAAATGTTAGAGGTTTAATAAAATTATCTGGAGATCAAGGTGACCAGTTGTGAGCTAGTGCTAGAGGCATTCATCTACCTATAATAGATCATTGAGTTTGTTCCCTGTGAATGTTAAGAGGGAGGGTATTATTACTGAATCTTTCCCGTAGTGACCTATCTAATCAGTAGATGATTGATGTTGGCTCAAAGCTTATTGCAAATGCCCAATTAAGATAGTGGAAATTGAATGTGCATTGTGGAGGTAATGGGCTTTGTTAGTTTACCTACTGAAAGCTTCATTTCTAGTTTACAACAACGTCTATCCAAATTCAAGGAGAGCACCGAGCTAACATGCCCATCGATTCCATTAGAATCTAGTAGAGGGCCTGTTCAATGGTGGTGAAACTAGAAATATCAAGTTGTTAGAGCCTGAATGCTAGGTATTTAGTTGGTGATGGATCAATCAATCTCCCTAATAATTTAGCACCAAATACGACACCTTCTCTAAAAATCAGATTTCTTATCATGCAATTTTAGGGAAATGATATTCATCGTGCCCAGAAAATACTCCCATTAAAGACATCATAGTCAAGAAAAATGATATTTAGACCCTTAGTATGGCAGTGGTTTTGTGGCCGGCTCAACTTTTCAGCAACAAAAATATCATTATATAGGGCCTTCAAGTATTCACGAATTATTGGTGCTGAGAAATAGAGCCAATGCGCTAAGCAATAATTTTACAGTAGTTGTTTATTTTAAATATGGAGCAAATAATAGTTGAAAAATTCAACGGGTTAAATTTCTATACTTTGAAGGTGAAAGTCCAAATGAATTTGATGCATAAAAACTTATGGACCTTAGTAAAAGGACTAGAAATAACAACCCAGGGTCCAAAAGCATTTTATAAATGCCAGAAAAGGGAAGGAATAGCTAAGTCTATTATAGGATTATCTTTGTCAAATTCACAACTTCACCTTATATTTAATCCCCCTCCATTATGTGTAAAAATTTGCTAACCTATGATAGAAAAATATAGGCTTGATGTGTAACAAGAAAAGTAAACACTTCATTATGAAATAATTAAAATAAATTAATCACTTGGGAAAGCGAGACACCATGAGATGAGATTCTTGCCAAATCCCATTGGGGAATGGAAAGATATAATTCTTTCATGAAAAAGCTTCTAGATTCAATTCCAGATAAGGTTGATGGATTGAAGATAAATATCCATTGAGTTAGTTAGAAAAGCACAAAAGCTTTGCGGGAGAAAAAGCCAAGTTGTTATGAGGAAATGCTTCACGGGAGAGAAAGGAAAGCATTTAGTAGAAAAGGATGGGAAAATTGATAAAAAAGATCCATAAAAGTGAGACGCTCCTAATATAAAACATATCATGAAAAAAGGTATTAAATTACTATTGAAGAGGTCAATAGAGGTAGTTGATCCATGGAAATAATTCTTGACACAAGGGTGAACTGGAGGAAGTCAATTCTAGGTTGGGTGGCGATGCTCGATTATTCAAGTGACATTCTCTCCAATTTTTCTTGTCTGAATCCCTTTGCATGGGATGTTTTTTATGTTGACTCCTTACTCTGGAGGGAAAATTTTAAGAACCCCCCCTAAATTTATAAATATAATAAATGGGCGAATCTCCATGGTATATAGGAAAAATGGAAGGCGAATTTATCAATAATATAATCTGTATATATAATTTTTTGGCGAATCTCTCAGCAGGCATGGCGAATATTTTACTCAATTATAAAATCTTGTAAGGTCTTGGCGAGTCTTTCACTAAATAATAAAACTTTGTAAAGTCCTAGTGAATTTTAGCATTGTGAACTCTTAGAGAATTTTTTGAAGAAGTATAAAACCATAGGAAATATCCGCCTAGCTAACCCAAGCCTAGATGTAGAGAATATGAAGGGTTGAAGCCCATGTTTTGAAGACCCATAGAAAAACTGCATTTTAAGGTGATTTTTTAGTTTGTTTTTCCATGAAATATGTTCTAAAATGAAGCTCTGTTGCATATATTTTGTCTTGTTCAACTTGCAAACTAAATCTGTGGCCAGAAATTTCTGTTACACTTGTGATTCCTATGTGGAGATATCAAGGGGCTAGCGCAGATTCTGTGCCGATGAGTAATGACAAAAGACACACGTGAAACTATGCAAGAAGGAAGAAAACCTCGAGAATGGAAGGATTTTAAATGGGATCCATCCCAGTACCCTTTTGGAAGGAAAGACAGTAAGGACGAAAGGAGGGTCATCGACAAGCAGCAACGAGAACCACCGGAAAGTTCTCGAATACGTAAACTCCATTGTAGAACTATTCCGTGAGAAGAGTGAAGATAAAAAGACTAGCCAAGAAAACCAACCCTTAAGGCATCGCGTTGCAGAATGAGGAGATATTCTCCTACAATGGGGCCAAAACAAGAGGTCTCGTGGTTATAGATCAGAATACAGAAGCGTGGTTGAAGAATCTTCTATTTAGGCTAAGAAATTATTCGGATCGATAGACATAATGGAAGGCGTGACCAACAGACTTTATCTACTCAGGCCCAATTATCTGTTCACTCAAGAAGCATGTCATTAAGGCCTTGTAATCCTGTCCATATTCCTTACATGCCCTGTTTAAACAACAGGTTTGTGGATTGATTTTATCTAGGATTCCTTTCTTTTCTTGTAAATATCTTTCAAATCTCTATGGTTGCAAACAGGTTTGTGTTGGTCATTGGTGCAGCATGTTGTCTGAGACAGGCAGCTCAGTTTCGACCTCGAATGAACAAAGTAATTACTCTTATTCTCTTTAGTTGCATATATATGTTTCAGTTTCTGATCTTATGTTAAATTTAGTTGCTTGAAGACGTTTCCTTTCCTGTGAGGAGTTAGTGCTGGAATTGTTTTTGCCCATAATGAAGAAATTGTTTCATTAATTGGTTACTGTGTTGAAGAGAAGGAGTACTTTTTGGTCTACAACTTGTTACCAAGAGGAAGTCTCGAAGAAACTCTTTATGGTATGTAGTATGCCAATTTTCATGCATTTATCATGTTACATCCTTGGAGATTTTTATTATTTTTTAGTGTTAAGTATTGTTCCCAGTTCTCAGAAAAGGTTGAGTTAGAGGAGGAAAGGACAAGCCATAGGCTCATTGGAAAGATAGGCTGAAAGTGGCCATTGGAATTGTTAAAGCTTTGACTTATCTGCATGAAGGTTGTTCTCATCATATCATCGATAGAGATGTGAAATCATCTAATATTTTGCTTTCTAAAGACTTTGAACCTCATGTATCTTGATCTTTGTGAGAGAAACAAGTTCTCAAGCTTCTGTTGAACTGTTTGTATTTTTTGGTTGGAGATGTTATAATAAGGTGTGCTTGATCATTAACTAGCAAATCATCTTTTGATGAATCGTTAACTAAAGATATTCTATGAATAGTTGCCAGATTTTGGGCTGGACAAATTGGCTTCAACAACATCTACATATATCACATGTAGTGATGTTGTAGGTACATTTGGGTAAATATCCATTTCTTTCTTTACACCAGTTCTTTCCTTAGGAAAATAAATGTCATTTATAATCAAGACTTCATAAAACTAGTTGCTATCATATTTCAGGTATCTGGCTCCAGAATATTTCATGTATGGCAAGGTTAATGAGAAGACGGATGTGTATTTCTTTGGAGTATTTCTTCTAGAGCTAATAACTAGAAGAAAACCAATCAATGACAAGAATCCTAAAGGCCAAGAAAGCCTGGTTATGTGGGTAGGGATCTAATGTCCTTGCTTGTTTTGTATTTGATAATTTTGGATTCTTTTGGTTTCTTTGTCTTGGTTTAGAATCTCAATCTCTTGTAAATTTCAAAATATAGGTAAGGCCATTACTAGCAGATTGCTCTGTACAAGAACTTGCAGATCCACTTTTGGAAGATGCTTATGACATGAGCAAGATGAAGAGAATGGTCATTGGTGCAGCATGTGGTCTGAGATAGGCAGCTCAATTTCGACCTCGAATGAACAGAGTAATTACTCTTATTATATTTAGTTGCATATATATGTTTTAGTTTCTGAACTTATGTCAAATTTAGTTTCTTGAAGACATTTCCTTTCCTGTGAGGAGTTAGTGCTAGAATTGTTTTTTCCCATAACGAAGAATGGAACATGAAATATCGAGTTGATATCCTTCTGACATAGAGTTAAGGGTGTTTAGATCTAGTGTTTAGGGTTGTAATCTAAACATTTGTTCAGTAGTTCAATTTGTAAAATCATCACCCTTAAACACGTTAGCCCTGAATGTTGATGGTGGATTATGGAAAAATATTCAAAGCCTCAATTGCCAATAATATTTTTTTCAATTAATGAAATATAATATTCTTTGAATATTAGCAAAAGAGATTACATCATATCTCAAACCAAAGCTTCAGTATGAAAATTACCCCTCCCTAAATAGGCAAGAAGAGCTAGCATATCTGCTTTCACTCCAATATCAAGAGAGTATATATCTTTCCTGAGAATCATTATCCTAGCTGAAATCTGGATTGCAAGATCTGAATTGAAAGCTTTGGTTTCCCCAAATAAAGTGGCTTACCTTTTGAATTAAACTGGCTTTGTCAAATTTCAAACAATGGATAAATGTTAATGTAAGAACGTGAACTTATTCTTCCTCATTGTTGGTCTATAACTAATTATTGCAGATTTTGAAATTACTATGAGGAGAAGGAGATGACCTACCTTATTGGACCAAGAGGCAGTTGACAATGTCCATGGAATTAGATGAATTGATTGAGGATGAATTTGGGGCAAACTTTGGGAATTGTGACATGCAAACTCATCTATCACTTGCAATGCTTGGAGTTGATGATGATTTGGTATCAAACAGTAGTCCAGATCAAAGTGTAGATCTTGTACCTGAGAGCAGAACCTTGGAAGATTATTTCTATGGACGTTATAGTCGTTCAACAAGCTTTGATTGATTTAAATCTACTTCTCTGAGCTTCATAATTTTTCTTACTCCTTGCTTTTGTAAAAACTTCAATATTTTATACTTGGTATATTACTGTGAGCCATTGTCACTACTTAGTTGTGTTCAATTTCAATCACTTTGCATATTCGCTGAAGCTGTGCCTGAAGTTGAGTGGAGTCCATGTAAAATCCCTTACCAATTCCTTGTATAAATGTGAAAGTCGTTAGTGGTCACACATTTTGGTGACCCAGTGGTGCTTACTAGAGCTGAAAATTTTCTTGTCCTTGCCTTTGGAGCAATTGTATGTATGTGGAAAGAAAAGAAATTATGATATCGCTATTGATTTGCCAAACCATTGTTATGTACTTTTTCAGGTCTGAAGATGTGTAACTTGTGGTTTATCTTGCTACATTCTCTTGTATACAAATTTACTTTGAATTTGTCAATATCATAAGCCCAGTAGCGATTTAAGTGTCCGTCTACATGGCAGAACTACATTGGGCTTGAACTTTTCTAAAATTAAGTTGTATTTAAAGAAATATGGTGTCCAAAAAGCATAGAACTTCAAACATCAAATCTCTTTGCTCCTTGTAGGCTTGAACCAACATCTCTTCTAGAGAAATTCAACAATTCTAATTTAATAATCCTATTGTCCTCTCTTTGTACCTTTTGGGACAATTGCTAGTAATAATAAATCTTAAATTTTAAACACTAAGAAAAACTATAAGTCATGAAAATAGAAATATTAAATAAATAAATAAGAAAGTCAAATAAAAAGGAAATAAAACTAAACACTAAATAATAGTAAGTAATAAAAATGGAAGTTACTAAACAACCCATCATAAAACCTCAACCAATCACTTTACAAATAAATAAATTTAAACAATAATAAAAAATAACAAAGATGGAATTTCCAATCTTAAATCATGGACAAGTAGCAAAAATATTTAGTCAAAAACAAACTAATACAAACTGAAAAGTAAAATTAAAAGCCTAATACCATGCCTACTACATGTATAATAAAACTATTATAGATCTAACATATATATTCGTTTTTTTTTATCGTAAAAAACTTTTTTTTATTTTATTTAAAAATATATATAAATTTCTAAAAACATTATCATTGAGAATATCGTCCGTTAATCTAAATAATCAAACTATGATTAAGTTAGTAAAAATTGTTAAACCTATTTATAAACTTCTGATTATTTTTTATATAATAAATGATGTAAAAATAAATATAAAACACTATTTTATAAATTATATTTTTTAATATTATAATAGATGAAAAAAATACAAAACACAATATTTTATATAATAAACGATGAAAAAATAAATATAAAAAAAGTTATTTCAAAAAAACCATGCTAACCAGAGAGCCACGCTAGTCAAATTTTTTGAAAGTTCAATTTCTCATTCTGAGCTGAAATCACATTGGTCGTATTTGACCCGTTCTTAATCAAATCGTATTGGTTCTTCCTTAACCTAGTTTGTGATAGAGTGGGGAACATTTTCCAATTAATAACCAGTAAATGTGTGTTTTGGTTGTCAAGATATCAGCACTTAAAAGCAACCGTGCCCAGATTTCATGTCAAACGGACAAGGGAAATGACCCCTTACAAAATAAACATCTAAAAATTCAACATGGCTTGGTTTCTCTCACCGTAAAAATGTTTTCTGAACCACAATCGTCTGCGTTTGGCTTATTATTTTCACAGGTATTACAAAGCTTCAATGCTTGTAGAGAACAGGAAATGTTAAGGAAAATACAAACTAAGCTCGGAATATTAGCTTTTCACGTTTTATCTGTCTCTGGCAAATTGCGATCAACAAGAAACCAGCAACATTCCATGACGTTGAATCAATTTTGAAAAATGTAACAAATAATCCCGTTGCCTTGAACACCTATAGTTTCCATTCTCTAATTCCTTGTTTTTTTCTTTTGTAACTTTCACTGAAGAATTTTTTTAGATTTGCCAATAAGAGACATGAAGAACTCTAATTGTCCTTCATTTCAGATTTAACTATTTAGAAATCTGATAGTTAATTATTATTTGACCTTTCTCATTTGCATTAGGTTTTTGAAATATCTGAAGATTTTAAAATATTCCAAAATTCCAAAAAAAGTATACTATTAGTAAAAAATATGGTTGGTCAATAGACTCGCTCTCTGGAATCTGCGACCGTATGTTTGACGCAGCCAGAACGTGACATATTTCCGAATGAACATGAAAAATTTTCTCGCAAGGAGGCGTGTTCTGTAGGTAAACGGTGATCACACTTTACTTCTCTCCAAAATTCTATATAGCAATCCATTCCTCCACAATACTGTGATCGCAGAAACACACAACCTCTCTGCGATCAGAATTTTGTACAGAGGATTTCAGAATGGCGAATTTCAGAGGATTTGGATTTGTATTTGTATGCATCTGTCTCATCTTGGCTGCTACTGTAGAAGCCGAGAAATGTGGAGATGAGGTCCAAGGAATTTTTTTAGATTTCCATTCTCTAATGTTAAATGTATTGCACTCTTCATCGCATGAATGGACAACAATAAAGTGTATTATCACCTTTCTTTCTCGAACTTTAGTTTAGCCTCGTCTAGTATGGACTTGACTTCGAATGAAACACTGAAAAACAGAACTAACAGTCAAAACTTTTCAAACAAGCTGCAGAAAAGAAAGCAAGTTAAACGTACTAAGTTCAGTACGAATAATAATTATAATGGCGACTATAATTCTCTTCGGATATCGAATGACTTTGGTAACCAGCAAAGGATACAGTAAATTTAAATAGAATGCAAATCCATTAATATTTGAAAAAAAAAAACGAGAACATAAAATCAAAGATTTCATGAAATAATTTACACGTCCCTAATTATCTCGTAGAGCTGGTTACTTTGGACACGCTAAACTGATAGGGGGATTCTTTACTTTCTAAATTAAGTTTCAGACACTGAAATACGGTCATTCAGCAAAACAAAATCATATGCCCGAAACCATGATAAATATCCTCAGCTCTGACCAGATAAAGATCAAAGGAAAAAACATTCAAAAGCTTTTGAAGAATATGAAGGAATATAAAAATTTTCGGAAATCAAAATTTCCCATTATAGTAAGGAAATTTGCCGAAATATGGAAATATTCAGCTGTGTGTTACCTCTTGATTATCTGCTCAATTTTCTTCTGTCCATCCTTTTGAGCCTTATCTCTAAACTGCTGCAGGGCCGTGATGATACCTATATCTATACAATATCTATACTGATTCATACAAAGATTTTCTGTCACCAACTGGTTCAAACAACTTGATGTCAGCGTCTAATCAATGCTTCGTTGAATCAGGATTCTTAATTTTCCTTGTTCACTCAGGTACGCTTTTCCATATTCATACAACTCTACAAAATATGAAAACACCAGCGCTAAACAAGCAACAACCGTACATGACGAAACAATGTCAACACTCATTAGGTTGCCGGCATTAATTTTGGTTTTTTTAGTTTTGATGTTTGGAGTGTATTTGTAATAGTTTTATTTTTGGTCAAGGGAATTGAATTTGGGTATATATAATCTTGTTTTGGAACCTAAGACTTGTCGAGACCATACTTATTATTTATTTCCTACCACAATCTAAAAATTATTTATGTAATGAATCACTACTCCCACTTACTTATGAGTCATGAGAGAATTGTTGTACATTTATTTGCAGAGGAAATCAAATTTAAGTGTATATAGAAATCAAATTTAGACTTATATAGTCTTGTCTTAGAACACAAAACTTATCGAGACTGGGTGATTGCTAGGATCCTGTAATTTCGGGAATGTTGAAGTACCTCTGAACAGAGGGGCATGAGATGTTGAAGTACATCTGAACAGAGTGGCACAAGATGTTGGGATTTCCAACTAAAGAAGGGAAGGAAACCCCAACTTTTGCAATATTCGGAACAGGAGGAAGTGCATCATCTGATTTCAAGTGTGAAGGTCAGGCTCCTGGCCCAGTTTGCATAATTTCGGCAAAGGAGGACCATGCGTACAATATCTATACTGATTTTGATCCTGACAATCACCGAGACGATGATAAAAGGGTCTAGAATATGAGGAATGCTAACTGAAAGAAGTAAATTATGCCTGGAAAGATTGAGATCGATGTCGTATTCACGCTGATTTTCATATGCGAGCGCCGTATCCATGATCGCTCTGCTGCGTTTCTTACATGTTCCGCCGCCTTCTCCTGTAATTATGCTAACAATATCCTGTCTAAAATTAAAATCCCCGTCTCTGTTGAAAATGCAGACGAAAAACTCAGTGGATGGCTCGTCGTAATGGACCCTTTTATCTTTTTCTTGATTAGATGAGAAAATTAAGATTGGTGGACTACGATAAAAAAAACCTATTTCAAAACAATTTTATACTTGATGAATTCAGGAAAACAGGGAGCCAGGAGCCATATACACCATGAATCCGGAATTCATGAAAACAGCGAGCTGAATCTGTGAAAACAGGGAGCCGCTCTCCATTTGGAAAAAATTAAGCTCCGCCCTCCATTTCAAAACAAATTTAACCTTCCAAGACCAAATCGATCTTCACAATTTCACTACCAAACCAGAAAAAACCAAACCGTAAATCAGAAATCGCGATTTTGATCTCCCAAAACCAAGAAAAAATATCAAAATGGGGCGATTTTAAGAAAATTCGATTTCGTAAATATCAAAATGGGACGATTTTAACAAAATCCAATTTCGGTTAGTGTATCTGCCCTGGGCGAAAATAAAAAAATAAATTAATTTTTAAATAAAATGAGGGCTAATTATATAAAAAAAAATATTATTTTAATTAAAAATTCGCCCCATTAAAATATAAAAAGCCTTAAATTTCGCCTTTGGGCGATTATTCGCCCCTAAAATTACCCCTGTTACTTTGTATGTTGTCGATTTTGCAAGCATTTAGGATAAATTTCTTAAGTTGTTCTTGCGTATGAATTGATTGAATAATGTGGATGTCATCGCTATACATGAGCATAATTGCATGTTGTTAACTTTGGCTATGGGATGATTATACATGGACGCATGTGAAAATCATCACATAAAAATTCAATCCAAATTAAAACTGGTAAAGGAACATAATATGTGGATCTTATGCAGTATTGGTGCTATCGTGTCTTTTGTTTAAGATAGTCAATAATTATGCTTGAGGTAGTTAGGTAAATTAGGGAACTATGGTTAAGGCTTGAAATTGTATATCCTATGGTTAAAATTATCTAATGTCTGCATTATGCATCATGGGGGAGGGAAATTGCATCCAATGAGGCTCTTCTGACTACTTATTCACATTACATAAGATATACATTCTAGCAATACATTTGACTATGGTAGTAGGATTATGATCATGTTATAGGCAATACTAGCTATAGTATATTTACGATCAAGTTTCCATGTATGCTAGTGTTGAGTTAGAAAAGGAAGGATGCCTTTATGCATAATCTTGTCATGTTGAATGCCCTTGATTGATTGTTCTCGTGAGTTGTAATAAACACATAAGGGTTTATTTAGAAACTTCTACAAAGTTCTACTTATTGAACCTAAGAGTCCACATCAAGGATCAAGTGCAGCATAGTACACAGTTCCGTGGCATTGTGTCACAGGGGTATGTGACAAATGGTATCAGAGCTTAAGTTCAATCCTTTCGGCCTATGGGCCAATCCACCTTTGTAGGACATTAACAAGTTTTAGGTCCTAAATTTTTCCTTACACAACTAAGAATTTAATCGAGGGTTCGTGTTATAAGTGCCAAATATGCAAGAATCCATAACGGTGGAAATAAAATCCTAAAATGATTATGGAAGGGGAATATTGTTGGAATAGGAATATAATATAATGTGCTATAGATATTATATTTCTTAATTAAGGTTGCAACCAATATTTGACATTTATAACTCTCCATGCAAATAAACTAAAATATATTAAAACATTTCAAAGGGCATATTTAACAATGTAAGGGTTATATGGCCATGACCACATTTATAATAAAAAAATGAGAGCGTTCGATATTTACCAAATTATTTTCATTAATTAAGCAGTTGGATTTAGTCTCATAAATGCATGAGTGCTCTAGTTCGTTGATATGGAACACTAAATACCACAGATCGAATTATGTAGAGTTAGTCAAAACAATCAAGAGCATAAGGTCATAAATTTCTAATGGCCAATTATTGCAAAGGAAAAGTCACGATTATGACACGCAAGGATTAAGGACTGGAATGGTTTTCGAAATTCTCATTCAATGCTACAAAAATTAAGCAAATGAGAGTTAGAAGCCAATTCTTTGCCATTTTCTCCAAATAAGTATGATGTTAAAGTTTAAGCTACACTATTCAGAGAGAAACATTGCCCCTGCTTCAGCTCTGGGGAATGCATAATTTTTGTGGAAAGCTCAAGGAAAAATTAATCCCTTCCATGCTACGTAGAAGATCCCCATTAGACACACCCACTATCGCAGAGTCAAGACCCTTTATGTAAAGCCTCCATAGTTGTGTGACAGTTGGGCACCGGGCGACCGGGCACGCGCACATGACGGGCTTGCGATGAGGTGCGACGGGCGGGTGTGCGACCGACGGAGGAGCGACGAAACGAGCGTCTGACGAACCATGCGACGAAGGTTGTGCGAGTGTGTGGAAAATGACTAAGGCATGGAGCGAGTTTATACCCTTGTGTAGAGCGTTTGCGGTGATTTGGTGGCCGACCTACAATGAGGGGGTGTGGCCAACTTGATGAGCGCCCAAGCGTTGCGTTGAAGGGGTGTGTGGGTGGTCGGCTGGGCAGCCCACCCACACCCAATAATGGGTATATACATGCGATGGAGGAGCGTTCAAAAATCATTCACCCAACTCATTCGAAAAAGGCAACTTCGCATAGGAGGTGCAGGTCGAAGTGCACATTAGGAACAAGGGATGAGTGCATAGCTCATGCGCTTAAGGTTGGACTTGTGCACGAGTTTGGCATGCACTTGGTGAAAGTCGAAAGTTCGGGCAAGGTGTGCCGTGGGTTGATTGAAGTACCGGTTTGTGTCGAGGCTTGACGGGGTGTCTTGGTAGCTTGGGTGAGTACCCACCCACTGTGCAAGGTGTACAAAAATGTGTGTAAAGGCAGTTTTGCCGTGATTGTAAATCGCTTAAGTATAGACTTGGACTTTGCCAAGAATACTTGTAAAAGCTTGTATTGCTGAAAGATTGATTAATACATATATTGTTCGGCAGACTCATTTTTCAGGGAGTTGCCCCTCCCCTTTATACTGTGCAATTGTTGTTATCATTTATAATTTTTGTGGATAATGAATAAAGTATGGGTGTTCATTGGTATAAAGGATAACTAATTATACTTGGTTGAGAATCACAAACTAAGTAGGAGAAGTGAATTAGGCGTAGTCCATGTGCACGAGTATTGTTAAAAAGAAAGTTTTCGGTGGTGTCGCACCTCGCCGGCATGTTTGAAAGACTACCGTAGGCTTGTGGGCATGACAGGTGGTATCATAGCTCACTTGGGCTAGGTTTGAGCAGGCTAATGACCGAGGTATTGAAGGTTGAAGTTGCTACACACCTCCACAGAAGTGAAGGTGGTATCAGAGCAGGTTCACGGCAGGTGAAGCTTGCGGATGATGTGTGGGTACACTTGGAAGAAGTGACTCTGGTGATAGGTACTTGCAGGGGAAAGAGCTTGGTGAAACACTTCTTGATAAGTGTTGCATCAAGGACTTCGGTTGTAGGTGAAGCTGTTGTGTGGCCGAGACTAGGTTGCAAAGAAGGAAAAGGCTATTGGAAATGGCTAAATCTCAGGTTGGGTCTAGTGGTGATGCCAAGGATACTAACCTTGGGTTTATTCAGAAAGTGTTGGAGAAGATAGAGGACTTGGAAGCTTATTGGAATAAGAATATTGACTTGGTCGTGAAAGAGTAAGAATCAACTTTGAAGATGAAGGATGAGCTTAATGAACTCCGAACTCAACACAAGTACACTGATCTTATGTGTACACAACTTGAATTAAGGTTCAAGGAGGTTGAAGAAGCAAGGGACCAAGGTCTTGCAAAGATAGTGGACTTGGAGAAATCCTGGTGTTGAAGAAGGCCATGAGACATGGCTCAGGTGGAGGGGTGCCTGATGTGAAAGTCAAGGAACCAGAATCATTCGATGTTACAAGGAGTGAAAAGACTCTTGGCAACTTTCTATGGGACATGGAGCAATACTTGGAATGGTTGGGTCTATCTGATGATGAGACAAAGGTCAAGGTAGCTGCTCAGTTTCTAACAAAGGATGCTAAGATGTGGTGGCGAGGGAGGATGGACCAGATTGCCAGTGGCAGTGCTAGTGACATCACTTCGTGGGATGAGATGAAAGGAGCTTTGCAGGACCATTTTAGTCCTCAGGATGAAACATGGGAAGAAAGGATGAAGATTAAATTCATAAAGCAGACAGGGAACCTTCAGAAATATCAGCGGGAGTTTGCAAGTGCGGTCCTAAAACTTCGTGACATGGCGGAGATGGACAAGGTGTTAAATTTAATTATTGGGTTGAAGCCTTGAGCACGCAATGAGGTGAAGAGACAAAGGATTAGAACACTTGAAGAGGCTTTTGCTATTGTGGACAGGTTGGTGGAGCATTATGATGAGACATCTGATGATAGGAAGAAGAAGTCCGACAAGCCGAAAGAGAAGAAGAAAGATGATGCTTCGAAATCAGATGATAGTTCGAAGACGAAGAAGGTCTTGAAGTGTTGGATATGTGCTGGACCACATACGGTGAAGAATTGTCCTTCCAAACCGAAAGTGGCTGCGATAGCACAATCTTATGCGAAAGAGGTAGGTGCTTCTATGGGGATGATGCAGATACTTGGTGCTGTTGTTGCAACAGAGGTGATCTCTCGGAAGGATCCTGAGAGGAATAAGTTGGAGTATGTTCGGATGAAGGTTGGAGATGTTGATGTACTCACTATGGTGGATAGTGGGGCTTCTCCCAACTTCATTGGAGAAGATACTGCAAGAAGGATTCGGCTGAAATATGTACCTATCAAGGCACATATGAAGACAGTGAATTCTCCTCTAGATGAAGTTCTTGGTCTAGCTGAAAAGGTGGACACAACACTTGGTGAATGGACCGGGGAGGTGGACTTCACTATAGTGTGGATTGATGACTATGAGGTTGTGTTGGGGATGGAATTTATGAAACAATATGATGCTATGATTGTTCCATATTTGAAGAAGCTGTACATTTACGATGGAAGGGAAGATGTACCAATTGGTGTGCCTACCTTTGGAGTAACAAGGCCTGATTGTAAGTTGGTAGTGATGCAAATGGAGGATAAGAAGAGATTGGGTGACATGAGTAAGCGGTTGTACATGGTTGAGACAAAGATTACCGAGCATTCAATGGTCATCAAGACACTTTTAGATAGTATCTTGGATTTGTCAAGAAGGCTAGAAGTTGTTGAAGATGATGATGATGAGAAGGAGGCATATGTGAGGCCAGATGTTCGAGAGGAGGACCGGGTCACTTATCTACAAAGGATGGAGATTGAGGATCCTGATAGATGGATTGAGATGATTAGTGAGGGTGAGCCTTCTGGCTCTAACCCCTCCACATCTTCTTAGATGGACAAGAAGATGGGGCTCATTGTTAGCTGCTCATGGCAGTGAGTCCTTAAAGCAGTTTGAGCAGGTATGATGGTGCAGGGATGGGTTGGCATCAAGCATCACGACATGTTGCAGATGAGATGAGGGCTACTTCATGGACTTGGACATGGTTTATTCTTGGTGAGTTCAGGATGTGGCAGATGTTTTGAAAAATGACTAGTGGTGATATGAGGTTGTTCACTCTCATGATTTGAGCTTGATGGTTGGATTAGCTACCCAGCTAGTTCAGACATGGGGTCCGGAAGTGTAACAGATTGATTTGGCTACTGGGATGTGATGTTAACATATAACAGGGGCATGTTGACATTATGTTGGAGTATCATGGCAGCATTTCACATAGATGAGGAGAGGTTCACATCGATGAGATGTTGGCACATGGTAGAGTTGTGTTAGCACTTGTTGGAGGATCATGGCAGTTGTGCACATGGTGATGATGACATGATGGAGTTGACACATTGTTGCAGTGGACATGTAGCATGAGTTGGAGGGACCAACCTTCCATGGTGGAGAGCAGCATGGGGAGATTGTGACAGGGTGGTCGATGATCATGGGTATCTGATATATGACATACCGATGGGATGTACACATTGGTATGGTTATCTTGGTGACAGTTGGTTGCTGAGATGAGACATGGTGGAGATGGAGTTCTACATATGTTGCAGGGATGTTTTCCATATTTGGAAGAGTTGACATCATGGATATTGATGCTTGGAGTATGGTATGTTTTCGAGGATGACAACGACTTCAGGTGGAGAAGGATGTAAAGCCTCCGTAGTTGTGCGATGGTTGGGCGCTGGGCAACCGGGCACGTGCACACGACGGGCGTGTTATGAGGTCCAACAAGTGGGTGTGCAACTGACGAAGGAGCGACCAAATGAGCATGCGACAGAACATGTGACGAAGGTTGTGTGAGTGTGTGGAAAATGACAAAGGCGTGGAGCAAGTTTATACCCTTGTGTAGTGCATTTGCGGTGATGATGTGGCCCACCTATAATGAGGGGGTGTGGCTGACTTGATGAGCACCCAAGCATTGCGCTGAAGGGGTGTGTAGGCAGTCGGCTGGGCAGCCCACCCACACCCAACGATGGGTACATACATGCGATGGAGGAGCGTTCAAAAATCATTCGCCCAACTCATTCGAACAAGGCAACTTCGCATAGGAGGTGCAGGTCGAAGTGCGCATTAGGAACAAGGGATGAGCGCATAGCTCATGCACTTAAGGTTGGACTTGTGCACGATTTTGGCACGCACTTGGTGAAAGTCGAAGGTTCGGGCAAGGTGTGCCATGGGTTGATTGAAGTACCAGTTTGTGTCGAGACTTGACGGGGTGTCTTCGTAGCTCGGGTGAGTACCCGCCCACCATGCAAGGTGTGCACAAAGGTGTGTAAAGGCAGTTTTGCCGTGATTGTAAATTGGTTAAGTATATACTTGGAATTTTCCAAGAATACTTGTAAAAGCTTGTATTGCGAAAATATTTATTAATACATATATTGTTGGGCGGACTCATTGTTCAGGGAGTTGCCCCTCCCCTTTATACTGTGCAATTGTTGTTGTCATTTATAATTGCTGTGGATAATGAATAAAGTATTGGTGTTCATTGGTATAAAGGGTAACTAATTATAGTTGGTTGAGAATCACAAACTAAGTAGGTGAAGTGAATTAGGCATAGTCCATGTGCACGAGTATTGTTAAAAAGAAAGTGTCCGGTGGTGCTGCACCTTGTCGGCACGGTTCAAAGACTACTGTAGGCTTGGGGGTGTGACACTTTAGCTCATAGAGAAGGACCCGACTACCAAGATATTAATGCGGGTGACCACATTGAAAATGCATTGAAGGACATGGCCCTAGTGATGAAGCAACATAAGTGGTCCCTACAATCCATCGAGGCCATTAATTCCTTCAAACATCTTTACGCATAATGATCACATGTCTCTTGATTAAGTTCTCATTGATATCAGTAAGAAATTTGGAATATTGGATGAATAGATTAGCCATTGAAGCATAAGCTGCACTTAATTCATCAAGGTGTTGCATGGAAAATCCACCAAAGATGCATATGGTCATAATGCAGGAGTGACACATCATCAATTAGATTCTTGGCTTTTTTGAAAAACAAAAGAACAAAAAAAAGTCTGAGCCATTGAGCTTGAAAGCATCTTGTGGATTGAGTCATTTGATGCCTCACCTAAGTAGACCCTAAGGCGAGTTAGAATTCCACCTCTGAGATACTCGTTCGTTGTTATGTTTATGATAACCATGGCTCCCAGTACTATATTATTGCACCAATTCACCTGAAAACCTGCTCTTTTCATTAATAAAAGTCCCAATTTATGTCAAGTTTACGCAATTTCTTGCTGGTTCGATAAAAATACCAACCAAGGAGGATATACACTCACCTGGAGACCAGTGTGGGATGAATTTGACGTGCAATAGATTCTCCACCAAATTTATTTGTGTCATTTTCCAAAAACACTACAAATCTGGGTAAGGTCGGTGTTGTCTTATCACGCGTTTCGAGATCCCAAGAAGGGTACTCTATTGTATTCCTTAGGAAGTCAAATGTATTACATGTTGTATCTAATATTTATAGGTAATGAATGATTTTAAGAATAGTGCTAGGTCGGTTGAATGGGGAACAACGTTGGGAAGGAGTTATTTTCCTTTAGTAATGAAAGTTAATATTGCATGCACTACTGGATTCTACTCTAAACTTTGGGTCTCTGGTAGAACGACTAGTCTCCAAACCCCCAATTTAGTTGGAAGGTATTATCAATCTCAGATATAGATGTTAAATAATTGGTTTACGTACACGTATTCCTCTAATCTAGAAGGATCGTGCGCTTGAACCTCGTGGGTTCGTAGAATAGGTATCGTATTATTTTTGAATTTAACTTGCTTATCCACCTCTGTATCCGGAAAGTTAGTTCTTAAAATACAAATGGAACATGGAGATTCAGGATTGAACTATAATAATTAGTTTCGGCATAATCCAACATCTATTTTTTTTTTTTTATCGATAGGATTCACTTTTCAATGTCTCCATTACAGTCATTAAAAATCCATCATATCTTCTACTTAAATAAGATTTTTGCATGGGTCTATAACTGATCGAAACTATAAGTTTATATTGAAACAAATAATTTTGTGATATTGGGAGTGTGGTGATGGAGTAAGAAGTAATACAAGGACATGGAAATTAATGATTGGTAGTTGTAGGTATTGTATGTATTAATGTGGATAGGGATGCATTTGTTTTATTTTGTTAACATTTGAAAAATATAAAAACATGTATAAAATTCTCCACATATGTGCCACGATTTCTAAATTGCACTTTCCTTGAGGATAAGGGTATTGTTTCATATTCTTGTGCACAATTATTTTAAGCAGACATTATCAGATTAAATGACATGTGGGCACTGTGTGCGAAAGTGAAATACACATAAGAGTATGTACAATTATATGAGTTATTTTGTTTATGCATAGAAGATAAAAATATGAATACTTTATCTTCAGAGTTGCTAAGTTGTAGGAGATACTCATGATATCATGATATGATTAGATGCCTATGTATGAATTGCATCTAGTACTCATTGTGTGGTTAGAATGAGCTTCATTGGTATGCTTACATAAATGGACAGATCCAAATACTCATAAATTAAAAATGAAAAAAAAAAAACTTATTTAAGATGCTAGATATTCATAATCGAGCTTGAGAAATAAACAAAGTGGAGGTTTACAATATATTTAGAGTGTAAAAAATGTGGTGTATTTGATTTGTGATACATACAATAAAGGTCAAATATTAAACTATATTTATCTTATAAGTCATTAATTAAATTTTTTAAGTGAGTATCTATATAAATAAACAAGGTTGAAATTAACCCTTGCACTTGTATTGAATTACTTTAGTAGCATTATGGGGAGGAGAAACCTTGAAAGGCTACCCTGAAAAAAATTATTCTGTAATGTGGAAATTTGTTGGAGTAAGCAGTAATGCAAAGAAACAATCAACATGTTAGTTGTTCTTTGAATAATCAATTGTTTATTTTTAATAAGTATAAATGGACAACCATCAATTGGTTAGTTTTTTATGGTGGATACTTATTGAGTGATGTGAAGATTAAATTTTTATGTTATATTGTGAAAAATCCTGAAAATGTAAGTTATGGTTGAATTCTCTTGTGAGGGCACAACTACTCGAAACCATAAATTTAGAGCGAGAGGAATAATTTTTTTTACAATAATGGTAAAGTATGGTTATTCCATCGAAAGTGGGATGTTATACTAATCTTAGTAATGATATATTCAATTTGATACTAGGTAGTACATATGTAAGAAGAATATATATATATATCATTGAGGAGAGAGAAGGCTTAAATACTAAATTCCTCCACATAAGAAGAGTAAATCATATAACCAGCTTACGAAGAATGAAAGTATATAAATGGAAACTGTATAAATCATCAGGTAAGAAGTCCATTACATACTATCAACATTAATCGAAGTTGTTGGTTAATTCAGTGGGTTCCATCCTAGAATAAATTCTAGAAGTCTTGTTCCCATCAAAATCATTAATCTCATGAAGGACAGGTCATTATAGGAGACTACGTATTTGTAAAAAAAAAAATATCTTTCCACTTAATATTTAGTTAGTGCATCTACATGTAAATATGTAATCCATTTTGGAATGTGATTTTTCCTGTTGGGGGAAATTCTAGTGAAGGGAACTTAATATTACTAGGTTATTATATTCAGTAACATATGCATATTTCGTTAGACATTCATATTTTGGACCTACAAGTTTCTTTGAGTAAAACAATATCTAAATAGTTATAGCTAACATAACTAAGAAGAACAAATTATATGTTCAGATATGGACTGAACTAGGGTGAGAGTTGTGAAATACAACTTACTGTATGCAAGAAGACATCATACACTAATAATTGTATGACCCTCATAATAAATTCAGTGAGATTGACACCAAAAGTATGTCTATTTTAAATGCATAATGGAAGTGTAAAAGAAACTCTTGGTGCTTCTTAACTAATAGAAAAAATACAATATTAAGCATAACAACACAGGTTCACTCAAATTCTAATATGCATCTTAAAATGTGCAACCTCAAACTCCACAACCTTAATGAACATATCCATCTAGATAAAGACGAGGTTCTATTAATGTCTCATAGAGAAGAACCTTTCAAAAAGATGCTTACATTAGGATGACTGAAGATCTTACAATTTTACTTCTTAAGGAAAGAGATAAGGTAAAAATGATCAGTGTGTTTTTAGTTTATCTTAATAAAGTATACTTTCAAATTAGATATGGTTATTTTGGGTACATTAGAGCAATCGAGAGCATCCTAATGACTATTAAGAATTGTACCCTAGATTCAAAACATGATTGATCCGAATTAATAAACCAATTGTTAGTAAACCATGATTTTTCACATTAATATAGCTTATGATAATAAAAGGATCTTAGGTTGGTATTAAAATAATGCATGCATCAAGTGAAATCGAAAATATAAAATGTTCTAGATGAGGAAGAAAGACAATAACAAATCATGCAACAAATTGTTGATAAATTTTGAACATGACAACAAAAGTGGCACTTGTATCCAGGATTGTTGTGCACCAAAGATATTGGGTGTCTAATAAATAGACATCTGTATAACATGGAATGCACATTTTAGAACTATTTCCTATCCAACAATCTTGAAGAATTATTCTTGTCTAATCGCATGTTAATAAATTTGAAAAATAATAGATGAGTTATATTCTCATTCTTTACAGTGGTGACTTAATGTTAAAATAAGATGTTAACAACTAAATACCCTAGAATCACATCCTGGTACACATAGTTCCTAAAAACTTAGAGGGTGTGGAATGGAAAACATTGCAACTTTCATAACTCATGTATGAGAAATGTATTTAATTGCATGTTGATTATGAAATTGGTATACTAAATGATTCATTACCAACAAGGTGTTGGAAGAAGTATAAAAAGATCAATAGTAAATCATATGACATGATTAGTTTAAGTGTGAAGTAACTTGAGTACAAAATGATTATTTTCTTGGTTAAAGACAAAATTGAGGTTTCTATTAGAATTCAAATATAATATTGAAGTCCATACCAGGATAACTACCCTAGCCAATAACTTGTTTTACGGTAACGTGAAGGTCATATTCTGTTGTTGTTAAAACCTTGTCTAAGTGACAGATTTAATCCCAAAACTCAAGGTTATTGGTTTTGTAAATTTGTATTATGCCTATATGTTATCATGTGCTAAAAATGTCCTACCACCACAAGATACATGGAAAAGATTAGCTAAGTAAAAGTACTTGAATACTTTGACATAAAAAATTTGAGTTATGCTAAGGTTGCAAGTCCATGAATTCCTTAATCTCCACTTGACAAACCAAACATGGTTTGATTGGATTTTCCTAAAGATAATGTGAATAATCGATGGAATTTTGGCATAATACTAACATGGTTAAAAACATGTAGATTAACTATATGTCATTGAAGTAATGTTATGGACTAGGGTATGCTGCACAAATTGTATAGGTGGTAGATGTACAAGCAGTACATATGGTACTAGTAAGGATGCATGACATATATAGTTGCGTGTGTGTAATGCACACTATGTGTAGGTGTGCATGAAGACACTCAGTGATTTCCTGGTAAGCCAACTAATTGAAAGTGTGTACATATGCAGGATAAAAGTGGAAACTAAGAATTGGTATTGGAAACTGAGGATAACAATCTGTATTTTGCTTCAGTCTTAGTATACATATGACATATGGTTATCTTTAGGATGGTTACATATGGGGTATGATTTTGACGATGGTTAAAGCTAACCTGATATGATATTTTACACATGTGGATTCGTGAATTGTACTAGTTTCACTTGTTGGAAATAATGCAGGTAAACTACATGAAGCAAGTGTTCAACAAGAAGACAAAGGCATTGGAATAATTCAAGGGGAATAACATGCGCTATTCAAATGAGGAATCATATTTAAAAGACGGGAAACCCAACCCCTAGTAACTCAAATATTAGTACTATATCAAGTTATGATATTAATTGTGGTAAATAAAGTTGAGTTTCTGCATCTAAAATTTTTCATAAAGTTGGTTGGAACCCATGTTACAGGTACCAATGGAAGGAGACGTGTTGCGAGAACTCCTTTGTAATCGGTATAGTTTTATCAGAAGATTTGCATTATACAAAAAGGCCATGCGAGCCTGTAAATTCAGAAGCAACTACCTGTGAATGATGAAATAATATTGTAAGATGCAGGAATACATTGAGGACGGTCTAAATTTAAGGGGTGAAGTATGGAACACCCCTCCATTTTATGTAAAAATTTTCTAACCTAAGATAGGAAAAGTTAGGTCTTATGTGTAACAAGAAAAGTAAATACTTCATTATGAAATAAATAAAATAAATTAATCACTTGGAAAAGCGAGACACCAAGAGATGAGATTCTTGCCAAATCCAATTGTTGAATGGGAAGGGATAATTCTTTCATGATAAATATTCTAGATTCAATTCTATATAATATTGATGGATTGGAGATAAATATTGATTGAGTTATTTAGAAAAACATAAAAGCTTTACGGGAGAGAAGGGAAGGCTTCTATGATGAAAATCCTTGTGGGAGAGAAGGGTGAGCTTTTTTGAGAAAAGGCTTGCCAAATGGATAAGAAACATCCATAAGAGTGGGATGCTATTAATAGAAACCATATCATGGAAGAGGGTATTAAATACCCATTGAAGAGATAAACAAAGGAATTTGATCCATGGAAATAATTCTCATCTCGGGGGTGAACTGGAGGAAGTTAGTTCTAGGTTGGGTGGCGGTGCTCGATTCTTCCAGTGACATTCTTTCCAACTTCTCTTATCTGAATCCCTTTGCATGGGATGTTTTTTATGTTGAATCCTTACTCTCTATGTTGTTTACCCTCTAAGAATTTATGAGAAATTTCTTAAGTTGTTCTTTTCAATGAATTGATTGAATAATGTGGATGTGATTGCTATGCATGATTAGAATTGTCTGTGTTAACATTGGGTATGGGATGATTATATATGGGCGCATGTGATAGTCATTGCATATAAATTCAATCAAAGTTAACACTAGTGATGGAACATAATATATGGATCTTATGCAATATTGGTGCTATCCCATCTTTTGTTGAAGACAGTGAATAATCATGCTTGAGATAGTTAGGTAAATTGGGGAACTATGGTTAAAGCTTGAAATTGTATAGCCCATGGTTCCAGTTATCTATGATATGCATTATGCATCACAGAGGAGGGAAATTTCATCCAATTAGTTAACTAATTTTGCACATTACATGAAATATACATGTTAGCAGTACATTCGACTATGGCATTAGGATTATGATCATGTTATAGGAAATCCTAGCTATATAATATTTATGATCAATTTTCCATGTATGTCGATGTCAATTTAGTAAAGGAAGGAAATATTTATGCATAATCTTAGTGTTGAGTTAACAAAGGAAGGACACCTTTATGCATAAATTGATTGTTCCTTTGAGTTGTAATACATGCATAAGGGTTAATTTGGAAGATTGTATTAAAGTACTATTATTGAACCTAAGAGTCTAGATTGTGGATCTAGTGGAGCATAGTAGGTACTTTGGTGGCATTGTGCGATGGGGGTATATGACATAATAGACTTAGGAAATTCCTCTTCTCAAATATGGGAACACTTAAGAAATATAGAATCAAGAAAGTTCTCTCCACAAATATGTGAACAATTAAGCAATATATTTGGCTAAAATGTCGTGAATGCAAAATTCACTTTGAAATTAGAGTCATTTAGATTGAAAATGTATAATGGGTTATCGTCTTCTACACATATAAACTATCTAAGGAGGGGTAGGAAATTGAGGTAAAAATTGAAGAAGAAGATGCAAAGGTTATTTTTTAAAATAGCTTACCTTCTAATTATGATAATGTTATTTTCACCTTAAGTCAATTTTCCTCTCAACCATTAGATGAAATGATTGCAACACTCTTAACAGAAGATCAAAGGATGGAATCAGGTAACACAGAAGACAACTCACATGATGATATGGCACTATTATCAAAGGGAAGAATTAATAAAAACAAGAATTCAGTAGAATGTTTTTACTATGGAAAATATGGACATATAACCTTCAATCGTAAAACTTATGCCAAAGATATCTTAAATGGAAATTTAAAGGAATCAGCCAACATAAATACTATTGATAATTGCAAGAAGTCAACCTTCAAGACTTCTCAGATTATGATAGTGATAATGAATTCAATACAAAGCCTCTAATGCTTTTCTAAAATAAGTATCAGTTATAGTTTTTATTATTTTTTTTATATATGTTTGAAGAAAAGTAAGTTGCACAATTAACTTTTGGATATGCTTTGTACTTAGAAAAGTTACCTATATAACTAGAAGTGTTCGTTTCGGTGCATACTACTAGGATGGAAACTTGTCCATAGAGATATTCAATATCTCATCAATTCTTCGGGGTACTTAATAAATTTCAATTCTGCAAAGCTTCTCAACGATGGTGAGAGGCATGTATGCTTCAAAAGGAGATCAAATGATAGCTTGTCTAGCGGTTCAATAAATACATGATGTAATTGAATGATTAAATATATAGAAAATATAATTTCATGTGAGCACACATCTCACATTCTACTTATATGAGTTATTAACACATCTCACAATTCTTCTTATATGAGTTATAGTTCATATCTATGGAATTAAATAAAGAATTGATTGTTGTAAAAGTAAGGAAACAAATATCTATGTATTCCTAAAATCTATATATATAGTAATATTAAATAGTGATATGTTTGTTAGTCTATGCGAAAAGATCCCAAATATTTACATTATCAAAACACCATCTCTAGGTTGTTGTAACAAGCCAATAACTTACCTAACCGATCATAGAGGAAGCATATATAAAAATTTTGAAGTAATTTCCATACAAATTTGGTACAAAATATAACCTTCATGTGAAGGTCAAGAGGCATAAATTATAATAAATTTCTACAATAACGGTAGAATGCGATCCTAGAGGAAGCATATATAAAAATTTTGAAGTAATTTCCATACAAATTTGGTACAAAGTTTAACCTTAAAGTGAAAGTCAAGAGGCATAAATTATAATAAACTGATACAATAAGGGTAGAATATAATTGGGAACATTTAGAAGGACATGATATAGAAAGTTGATATGTATGTATATATCTATCTATATATATATATATATATAATATATACTATATATATATTCAACTATTAAAGTTATATATTAATATTAGGGAATTGTAGAGAGTATATCATGCTTACTATGGACCATTCAAATATTGAAAAAGGTTTGTTATGGAACCATTAACGCACATGGGAGACCCATATCCATATGCAAAGTAAATGAACCAACATGAAGAATTTAGAATAAAATAATTCATTAAATTAAATTTTGTATAACTATGGCAATAGTGAACCAACATTGAGGAATTTAGAAGAAAATAATTCATTAAATTAGAATTTGTATAAGTATGTTGATAGCTCGGAGCATATTCATTTAATAGATGTTGGGCATGGAATCCCCCCCCCGAAGCATGTTTTGGGGCTCAAATCCCATGTCTTTACCTAACGATGTTGTAAAGCCCCGTGAATTACGGGCGCAGAAGTATGTTAAAGCCATAGGGTTGCCCGCCCTAGTTTGTAATGTAATGTTGTCCCACCCATGGTCCGTGGACCATGGGATTGTATAAATAGAGGGAGGCTCTAAGTGTAAGAAAGAACCAAGTATGGAATATGAACTAGTCTAAGGGATTGAGTTGTAAGTATCTAAGTGTGTCTTTGGGTCATAGAGTAGGAGAAGGCTCTGCAGTCGAGTGCGCAGAGGCCTAGTTGGCAACAACTGAGTGCGCGGACCCCTGCAGCTGAGTGCGCAGGGTGGAGTTGAGTCTGTAACCAAAGAAGAGAATAATAAAAAAAGTTTTATCCAAATTCTATGTATCTCTTCTTGATTTATTACATTTTGATATCAATTGAAAATATCCTGTTTATTTACTGTGCGCAATTGTATGAATGATTTATATTGCTAAGTATACTTTACACATGCATGTAAGCTAGGATAATCAACTAACGGTGGAATATTAGTAACGACTTGGGTAATAACAATGTTTGGGCCCCAAGTAGGATTGCGTGATGACAACATCTTAGGCTGCGAGGAAGGGGTAAGTGTGCATAGTGACGTGCATGCAGGGTCGAACCATGGACTACTTGAACTCATCAGACATATCTAGGGTGCAGAAACTTTGTTCTAGCACCCTTGCATACTACTTCGGGTGAGACCTCAGTCCGCGCTCTGCAGACTATTGCTGACAGGGCCAGTAGTACCAGGATTTGTTTGGCTAAATCACCTCTGAACCTAGGTCAAGCCCCAACAAGTCAACAAATGGTTATGTTTCTGGGACCGAGATCTCCATAAGGGATGTTTGATGTCATCTCACTGGAATCAGACTACGAAAGAAATTGAAGGGTTGTTGGACAAAAAGACTCACGAGTTCGCAGTGCAGGAAAACAAAAATCCACGAGTATCAAAGGAATGGTGCTTAGAGCTCTACTTAAATATGGAAATCAATGAAATTTTCTTTGCAACCTTCCCCTCTGAGTGGATCGTGAAGCTAGCAGACAGTCAACGAAGGTGTAAGCTCGAAAAACTGATTGTGTGGACTCTAGAGTTGGTGCACAAATGAGAAGCATTAGAAGATAAGATTGCACGTGATGTGGACCATTGGCTCAATTGAATTACAGGAGGGTTTATCATCGAGTTTTTGGTAGATACTTCAATCAACTACAATGAGGTGGAATGATGCTTCCTTAAAGGACTGCGAGGTAAGTACATTAAATCTTTGAACACTTGGATTAAAATGCTACTATGTGAAAAGTGGGTTATGAGAATAAATTGATGTTTGGGGCTACGTGAAGTGGGAGGATCTATAGAAACAAAGGTAGCGCATAGATAAAAAATATCCCCTTGATTTCACCTCAGCAAGAAAGCAAGGAAGAGCTTGCGAAAGTTTCACCAAGAAGTGCGATCAGTCTAATAAGGCATCAAATTCCGCATACCACCTCCACCTACACCACCACTAGTTTCACCATCTTCACCCCCATCTCTGCCCACACCACCTTTGCCACCACCACAGTTCAATATGGTGAGCGTGATAAAATTGTCAGTGTTCAAATGAGTAGGGAAAGAAGATCAAGACCAATTTTGGTTCATGGTAAAGGCCGTATGGGAAGCACAAGGAGTGATGGATGACAACATAAAGAAGTCAACATTGGTAAGTGAATTGTAGGATCATGCACTAACATGGTACATTAAGCATTCTAATAACAATCCAAATGTAGGGATTGTGGATATCCAAGCTATGCTAAATAGGGAATTTAGCAGGCCAAAATTGAAGACACAGTCGATTATTGAGTTTAAGGAGATTGTGATGCTTCCATGCGAGACCCCCTGGGAGCTAGATCAGTGATCGAAGGGTATGATTCGCGATGCCAACTTGACCTTGACACATGGACAACGCCACACATGGTCTGTGGCATTACTAACACCACAGCTAAGGATGGTGCTGTCGCAGCAAAAGTTATCGACCCAGGCTAAAGCTTTGGAGATTGCAATGAGACCGCATGAGACCCCAATACAAGATCCTGGCCTGGGAGTCCAACAAATCCACGCGCAACTAAATTTTGTTTTGTGGAAATGCAGAGTTTGAAACAGGACATGACAATTCGCCCAGAAGCGCGCGAGGAGGTATGGTGCATAAAATTCAAAGGCCATGTGCATGACAAGGATCATTGTCTAGTGTTCACGAACTATCTAGCGGGAGGAGGGCCAATTCCATTGATACCAGAGGCACAAGCAGGGCCGAGCATGGCACCTACATTATTGTGTGTGATTTGTTAGATAGGAGGGAAGCACACTACAGATAACGGTCACCTATTACAAAAGTATATGTAGACATCCTAGCAGTTGTTCTGTAATTTCCTTAGGTCAGTAGGCCATGATGAATGCACGTGTAGAAGTTATGAACTGATGATGGATCAAACTCCTGCCTATAGAGCTTAGACCAAAACATGAGCCCTTAATCAAAATAGAGGGATGGTGCATGCTAGACTTCATGGGCGCGGACAAGGTCAAGGTGGAATGGGACCAGGAAGGGATGGCGGCCAATTGATTCGTTACAATTGCGGAGGGCCAGGGCATTATGCCCACAATTGTACAAATCCAACAAGAGCCTCATGTTTATATTGTACCCGGTTTGATCATGAGATGGAGGAGCGCCCCACACTCATAGCAAGGTTGCGCAATAAAGGAATACTCCAGCCTCACCCAACTTAGAATCTGCAAATGATGACGTCTGAGCCATGCGAAGAGGACCCGAATGTAAACATCATGCTCTGAAGTGATATTACGATAGGAGATGACAAGGGCAAGAAACTCAAAGAAAGTTCTTGGTTTCTCAAGGCTCCTACGAAGGAGCCAGAGTTCAATTTGGAGCACGCCAAGGAGACATTTATGGAAGTTAAGAAGAGCTTCGAGGAGGCCTCCACTTCAATTACTAAAGAAAAACTAGAACCAGAGATGGACCTGTCAATGCTTATTACTTTTATGGAGACATGTATGAAGCTGCTGCGCGACAACAAGGTTGTGAAGGGACTGCAGGAACTCATCACTAGGTGCATTGGTTCAGGAGAACCGTGCGTACTGTGGAAGCCAGGGAAGCACACAATGTGAATAGGAAGGGAGATGAGATTTACTGTGCAAATCGGGGAATATGAAGTGGATCAAGTGATTTTGGATTTAGGATCAGATGCAAACGTACTTCCAAAGAAGAAATGGGAGTGCATGGGTAGCCCCACATTGCAATGGTCCCTTATTAAATTGCAAATGGAAAAACAACAAAAGATCTTACCAATGGGAAGATTGTAGGGAATAATGGTAGACATCGAAGGTGTCAGTGCGCTTGCAGAATTCGAAGTGATATAGATTATTGATGACACCAATCCCTATCCCACACCACTGGGAATTGATTTGGCCACTAATATGAATGGAGTGATAAAGTTGAAGAAGTGAAAAATGATTTTTGAGAGAAAATCAGTGCATGTAGTGGTACATTTATACCCTGAGGAAAGATCGCACTACATAGAGCCAATACATGAAGACGAGAGTGACGATGAGAGCAATGACGATTTAGACTATATCTACAAATTACCACATGGGACAAGGACTTGGTGAATCCAACAGTGAATGGCAGTATTTCGTGGTAGTGTGAAAGTTGCTGGACATCAGATTCAGATGAGAAAATAGAATGATGGTAGAATCGGTTACATGAGGTAACCATGCTCAATTGCAACATGATGGTAATATCACTACACTATGTGACAAGAGAGGTAATGGATCTACCTATGTATGATGGGTTGACAACGTTGGATGAATTCCTCAACAAATTTGAAAGAGAAGTGCTAGAACAGCAGCGTTTTGACGCTCTAAAATTGGCATTGCGAGCTACGCCTGCAATATGGTGGGGTGCGCATCAAAGTATGTTTGAGAACTGGCACTAACGCAGAATGGTGATGCTTATACAATTTTGAAAGCCTCAGATGTGGATGGAAGTCGGGTATTATGGACGAAACATCCTACGTGCTCACCTCTCCAAATGGGTACAAGC
This sequence comes from Pinus taeda, assembly GCA_000404065.3. Taxonomy (NCBI): domain Eukaryota; kingdom Viridiplantae; phylum Streptophyta; class Pinopsida; order Pinales; family Pinaceae; genus Pinus; species Pinus taeda. The sequence continues at coordinate 190,455 of APFE030182057.1, forward strand.
ATATGGTATGCAACCTGCACGAATGCACACCATCCACATGATATAAAACATGAACAACAAGCAAGAGCAGGGATGATGAGGGTGAAAATGTCGAAGTATGATACAACCAAGTGCATCGAAGATTATATGTGGGGAAGCCTTTGACAAGTTGGGTGAAGTGTTGAACACAGTCCACCATGTGAGAGACACTGACTGGGACATGCGCGTACCAGTAGTTCTATGGGCTTATAGGACCATGTGAAAATCCCTAACCATGCTAGCACCTCTGAAGCTGAAGTATGAAGCAGGGGCTGTAATCCCTATGGAGCATGCGAAGTCTAGTTTGTGCATGGTAAAACCCATAGACACAATAGTCCACGAAGCTCAGAATGAAGGAATCACACAAGCACGGGAAACAGAACACATAAGACTTGAGGAAGAAATCCAAGAGGGCAACATTAGACTTCGCGGACTTGAAAAAGAATAGGTACAACTGAGGGAGAGAAGTTCTTTGATGGATATGGAGGTCAAGAAGCTGGAAGACGAAATAAAGGAAGCATTTATCGTTGAAAAACCAAGGGTGGTAAGGAACGTACATACGATCATGATGACAAGTTGGAGAACTATTGTCATGAACTAGTTAGCATGTTGTCTTGGCTTCGACCGTATATCACCAAATGTAGTGACCAGGGTAGCACTTTGCAAGTAGTAAAGTGCGCGAGGCAGACCACAACTATGGAAGGTGGGGATTCTCTGTGAACCATGGTGGAGGACGGGATGGAGCCCCACATGGGTGGTGCGACCACATAACTAGCCAACTGAAGCACAGTCTTCATGCTCAAGGAGCTGGACAAAGGCGTGGGACTATGAACATAAACAACATATGCCGGTACAGATGTAGGGAAACAATTCAGACATGGAGGTCTTAGAACAGAGGATGCAACCGATTCAGCAAACAACACCTCAGTGTGTTTCCAACATCATCACATCTCGACGACAGTTGGAGGAACTCCATGCCAAGATTGTTGCACCGATAGAGTGACTTGAGGGAGAGTCATGATGTTTCTTTTGGGCGCCTGTTGGGCATGGAATCCCCCCTGAAGCATGTTTTGGGGATCAAAGCCCATGCCTTGACCAAATAATGTTGTAAAGCCTCGCAAATTATGGGCACAAAAGTATGTTAGTGTCATAGGGTTGTCTTCCCTAGTTCGTAATGTAATGCTGGCCCACCCATGTTTCGTGGACCATGGGATTGTATAAATAGTGCGAGGCTCTAAGTGTAAGAAAGAACCAAGTATGGAATAGGAACTAGTCCAAGGGATTGAGTAGTAAGTACCTAAGTGTGTCTTTGGGTCATAGAGTAGGAGAAGGCTCTGCAGCTGAGTGCCTAGAGGCGTAGTTGTCCGTAGCTGAGTGCGCGGACCCCTGCAGATGAGTGCGCAGGGAAAAGTTGAGTCTGTAAGTAGAGAAGAGAATGATAAAATAAGTTTCATCCAAATTTTGTGTATATTTTCTTGAGTTATTACATGTTTGATATCAATTGCAAATATAGTGTTTATTTACTACACACACTTGGATGAATGATTTATATTGCTAAGTATAATTTACACATCCAAGTAAGCTAAGTTAATCAATTAAGGGTGGAATATTAGTAAGGACTTGGTTAATACCAACGTTCGGGCCCCGAGTAGGGATGCGCAATAGTAGAATCTTAGGTTATGAGGAATGTGAAGTGCATGTAGCCATGTGTGCATAGGGTCAAACCGCAGACCACTTGAACTCATCATACATCTCGAGGGTGCAAAACCTGGTTCTTGCACCTTCGCACACTGCTTTGGGTGAGACCTCAGTCCACGTTCCATGGACTGTTGCCGAAAGGGCTAGTAGTACCAGGATTTGTTTAGCTAAATCACCTCTGAACTTGGGTCAAGCCCCAACAAGCCAACAATAGACAAGAGGAAAATAACCTGGATGGGGTATAAACTAATATCAAATTATGCAAAAAACAATTGGTGGAATTTAACACATCATTTTGGAAAAATGAAAAATCATCATACTTTGTCAATTATGCAATAAATTTTGGTGGAATTTAATACTTCATTTTAAAATAAATGTACAATAATCACACATGATTATAGTAGTAGGAAAACTAAACAAAAATGTATTATATATTCTGTGTAGAATAGAAAGATAATAAGCATAGACACTATATATTACAACCCAACAGAAAAGTGATATTTGTATTAAGTCCCATAAATACACATACAAAAAGGGAGTCAAAATGGACTCATTCATTCAAGAAAATAATTATGTACACAAGCTCTTAGCCTTGAGTAATCTCTACACTAACGAGAGGGCATATTTCCTATGAAAAACTTAACAACCTCTTACTGAAGAGGAGAACAAGTCCAAAAAACATTGGCATTGCATTATTTGTCGATGGGCCCTGGACAGGCATTTTATAAGCAGATTCTTGGCAAAGAGTCAGGAAGTGAGTGCAGTCGAAATGATAAGGAAAGTCAACCTTAGTCTTGCATAATGAATAAAAATCCCCAAAGATGGAATACAATCACACTTATTTTCTCTATTCATATGGAACACCTCTGATAGGGTCAAGGCAAAATCCTAGTCAAATGGAAATGTAATGGTTATTGCATTTAAAATCGTCACTTTTTTCAAATAATAAATAGAGGAGATAAAATATAAATGATAAAGGAATTATTACTAGTTTAGCATGATCCATATAAACGATATCACAAGAATACACTATCAGTATAGTTTGTAAATGCTTGAACTTACTATATTGCAAAATAAAATAAAAAAAACCAAAGAATGATTAGAATCTAAAAGGCTTTCATGCATTGATAAACATTTCGATGGATGATTACTACGCTAGAGTATGACGGTGAAATGCTACGGTTATAACCTTCAAACCCTAGGTCAATAGATGACTAAACCTGAAATGTAAATGGAGAAAAATGCACAAGGTCAAAGGGAATCAGATGATATTAACATAATAAGAGGAAGGATATCAACCAAATAATAGAATGACGCAATTTTCATGTACATTGCCTGCACAATATAGAGGAAAAGGGTGAATTAAAAACTGTGCTAAAAATATGAAAATCCTACATAAAATATACAAATGCCCACGAACGAAATCATTAACTTAAATGACATGTGAACAGTGATAAGTGGGGATTGTAATAAAGAAGCAAGAAGGAATTTCTCTTCCTCATCACAAGGTTTCCCTTTTATAACCTGCATTTTTGAACAAAAGAAAATAAAATAACTTGAATATTGAAATACAAGAACTAAGGAAAGAATGAAGAAAATAAAACTCAATACAATTTAATATATTTACTCTTACCTAGTCTATCATTTAGTCGAAATTGTTGGAAAGATAGAAGAGCTTAAACAAAAATTGACACATAAATCACACAAGATGTTACTCTTCTATTGATCACACAAAACTTTATTATTAAAATGAATACGGTGAAGGGTACTTAACCTTTTCCAAGTAGTGACTTTCCTAAAATAACTTGACATTCACACACACTTAGCTGAGTTAACTCACACTCTAAATATGGACTACACTTAACTTTTCATCCATCACTCTACTCAACTCAACGTTCAAGACTTAGTTAACTTATTCTCTAATTTTGGCCAACAACTCATGAGGGAGTAAACACAATTTCTAACACTCCCCCTTAATTATGACTATATGAGTCAACATAAATCAAACATGACTCAACATGACTTAACTATGCCTGCTAGGCTTACAATAGAAATTGACTCAATTATCACTCAAACATGCCTCCTGGTCTATGTCTGAAGTAGGCTTACAATGAATCAATACTTTCACAAATTTTCATTTTCGTTTTCTCTTCTTCCAAAGTTTAAATCCTTTAAATTACTTCATTCTCTGTTGCACTTTCTTATTGTAGGCTCCATATTCCTTTACTTGTTTTTGCTACAATTTTTCTTTGAGTTTTCTTGAAATTGTTCTCAAACACAATTTGATCTTGTCTACTACATATTCCTCTTCAAATATCCGTTCAATCATGTACCGTCGCCACAACATTGCATCTTCAAACGGTCTTATTTTCTCTGCTTCTAGCACTTCGTATTCCTGACTTGCTTTCTTCCATATTTCTTGATAGAAAAATCTTATCTCTTCTTGAATCTATTGCTAAAAAACGGTTTAAATACATTCATATTTTCCTTTCATCTCATTCTTTTCACTTTCACCATCAAGTACTTTTTCTTTAAGAATCGCATTAATTTTTCCTACTGGTTTTCGAATCCATTCTTCAATGAGCTTCAAATCTGCATCAAATTTATTAACAACCTTTCTTTCAACTTCTTCTCCCATGTTATTTTGAACACTTGCATATTCAAAAACATATTTAATATGATTCTCTTCAGTGAGATCTTCCTGCTCTACATTTGCCTTCTTTTCAACTACATGGAGGTTTTCTTCCACTTTTATGTTGTTAGTGGATATTCTCATAAAAAACTATTCAATCACTTTATCTTGCTCTTGACAATAACTTGCTACTATATGACATACTACTTCATGTCTTGTTGTTGCAATGACAACTTAAACCTTCACTATTTCATCAAACATTGCGGTTACCATATTTCCACAATCAATCCTTGTTTCAGAAACGAAACCACAGATATCATCAACATAACATTCATCCACACAATCATGGGATATCCGAGTAAGAATGTGTTCAGTATCAATTTCATTGACAATTTCAACTTCACCAAATTCATCAACTGTGGTTGGTTGCAATAACTCACATAAAAATTTGTAGTCATCATCCACATGTGTCTCATCACAGTGAGATTCACCATCATCTACATCATCCATGTTATAGTGAATTCCTTCAACATTTACATGTTCTTGCTCTGCTTCATACACAGAGGCTCCTACTTCTCTCTCTACAATATTTGTTGCATCTTCTTCATCCACATGCATGCTTGCATAATGGGTTTCATTTTTATGGTCTTTACAACCATCATCCACTTTTGAGTGGGATTCTCGAAGATCTGTTTTCCTCTGAGAGCCTTGCTCATCTACTCTCATATCTGCAACTAACTTTTTTGCTTGTGACATAACCTATTGTTGCATGTCACTCTCCTTTGTTTCAAACTCTTCTTCCAAGATCTTCCATGTTTTCTTGGAAGTTGTAGCTTTTGCTACCTTGCAAAAACACTTCTTATCCAATGTATATTTTATAAAATTCAACGCTAAAGCATTACATACTTCATCATATGGGTTATTAGACTTGTACTGAATTAACTCTTTAGCTCGAAGAAAAGTTAGCATCATTATAACCCAATGATCAAAATATTTACCTGTAAACATAGTAGGTGGTAAATATTTTTCTTCTGCCAGACTTGTCAGTACCTTGGTTGTGGCATGCACATTTATAAACACGAGAACAATCTATGTCTCTTCTTTTTTATTCCTTTTCTTAGTCTTCTTCGGTTGCACTTTGCGACCCATGATTGTGGTCTTTCCTCTGTTTTATAGTTTCTTTCCTAATTGCATGAGCCTATCTTCAATATCACCCATGAAAGGAAATATAATTTTCAACATGTGCCCCCATAAGGCACAATATTCACCAAATCATAGTCATGCTTGAAAGAAAAACAAATAATTTTATAGACTGACAGACTTTACAAAGCCCTAAATTCTCTTGCGAATAAAACCTTTTTCTTTATTTGATTCTATTTTAATAAACAAAATAACTTAAAATCCTCCCAAAAAACATCTCTATACCATACAAACTTTTCAAATCTCTACCATACAACTTATTATTATTATAAAACTTAAAAATAGTTTTCCACTCCTCTTTAACCTTCAAAAATCTCCTTTGTAAACCAAAAACTTTTAATATGCCTTTAAATTAAAATCATCCGTCTTAATAATAAAGGAGTCTTTTAAAGATTTATTGGCCTAAAAATAACTTTAATATTTCAAAAACCCTCTCACCATATAAACCAACAAATCTTGACTTCGATTTTTTTTACCAAAAAATCATCTTCTCTCTATTAATGTGGCCCTGTTGATGATGTATGGTGTGCTAATGCTATCAACGATATTAAAGGACTATGTTAGTCCTCTAATGCTCCAAAACCTCACGAAATCCGCGCCTTGATGGATCATTGTAAGTTCACATCTTGTAGCATGGTGCTTGCTAAAAACTCTTGTAAAGAAGTGGTTGCTGACACCGGCATGCGGTATAATGCCCCGTATAAAACCTACAAGGTGTGTTATAGCATTAACAAAGGAAAAAAAAATTTCTCCTCTCACACAGATTCCTCTTAATTCGCTCTCCTGGGCTCTTTGTAACCTCACTCTTATACCAATTTGCTAGAAAGACAAAAGAGTTTAAACACAAATTCACACATAAAACACATGAATTTCTACCCTTTTATTGATCACATAAAACTTAATTACTACAATGAACTCGGTGAAGGGTATTTAGTATTTTCCATGTAACAACTTGCCTAAAATAACTTGGCATGCACACACACTTAACTCAGCTAACTCACACTTTAAATATGGATTGCACTTAACTCTTCATCCATCACTCGACTTGACTCAATGCCCAACACTCAGTGAACTGATTCTCTAATTTTAGCCAACTCCTCATGCTGGAGAAATTACCATTTCTAACAGAAATGTGTCTCCTTTGCTTTTAGACAAGTCAATACATGGACAAAGTTGACCTTACAATTGTCACAATGAGTAGAAAGGTGGAAATAATGAAATCGTGTGACAAATTTGTGCCCAGCAATCCCTGGCTAGTGAGAAATGAGTGGAAAACTAACCAAATGAGGTGATGGATAGGTTTTCTTACTACCTAATAAAAAGAACTTGAATCGCCTTTGTTTATTTATCCAATTGAATCAAGGAAATTAATTAATGGGTATGAATTTCTATGTTTGGCATGTGAAGGCAGGTGGGAGGCTTGTTTGTAGTTATATCACAGTGAACCACATGGAAAAGAAATGTACCTTGCCGCATAGTCATACACCACCTAACGTGTAGGGTTAGGCATGTCGTGAAACTCCAAATAATAAAAACTTCCTAACAATATTTAGGTCGATAGGCCTTTCCTATGAATCAACTTTACGTCAACACTTTTATTATGATCCATTCGATCACATGAGACAATTTCAACCGTGGATCTGAACTAGAAAAGGAAACAATGGAAAATCAAGAAAGCACGGAAAGTCAAGAAATCCAAAGTGCTCGTTTTGGCAAAACACAAGATTTTCTGGAAGCCATCCACCACAGTATGCATCAGCCTTGCTGTTTCTATTATAAAGCACTTGTCAAGGAGCTTTCCTCCCTCTCCCTCTTCAATGCAATTGCCATGCGTTTCATTCATCCCATAGCCGAAAAAGAGGAAAATAGGTGGTTGGAACTGTGCCTAGGCAGAGAGTTTCTTGTCCCAGACGAGAAACCAATAAAGCAATTTCTTTGCCTGTGCTGGAATCAGTTCGGCTTTTCAAGGTATTTATTAGGCAATCTTGATCTGGAATTCAAGATTTGCAGGGGTTTTATGGCATCCACGGTGCTTCCATTTGTGAGCCGAAGAACCTGCAGAGTTTGGTCCTCAGCAACGTCTGATGAATTTCGTTACACCAATTCCCATAACGTGAATTCCTCTTCAAAAACCCTGCAATATTCTTCGGTGGCCGCAACCACAACTCCTCAAGTTCACGCAGATTTCGTCAATGGAGCCATTAATGCTCCTGCTGCCGTTCACGACTTCAAAGATAGGGATTGTTCTTGGGCTTAACGACGAGGAAGCTTATTACTTCGCTTTTCAATCTCCTTCTTCTTTCCTGCGAGCCTGTCGTGGATCTACTCTGCTTCTGTTCGAGACATTCCTCACCAGAACCATGGCGGAGCCGAAGTAGCTAACTGATTGTAACGGTGTCAAGGTAAAGGCAGTCCACTCACATGCATTTGGGCTCTCTTATTTTAAGCTCAAGTTCAGTGTGAGATTACTGACCAGCCAATTTGTTAACACTTACTCTGCTAAATGAGAGTAAAGTTTTCTTTAAATTTGTTGATTCTTTACTTTGCCTTATATTTCAAGATTGTGTGCCAAATTTGACGTGAAATTTATTGATTATGAAGGAGGAATGTTTATAGACAGCCTGCATAGGCTCCAACAAGTGGAATTTTAGTCCAAGTGATGCCGTCATGGGATGTAGCCATAACAGGTTAGCAATTCGAGGTGTTCTCCACTGATGTCGCATTTGAATCCTTATGGTCATTTTGGTTTAAATTCCGCTTCTATTCCCCTTTCTATTGCTGCATTTTGAGTTTTGCAAGGCATTCTGGTTTCCTCTAAAAAATAAGGTTTCATTAAATTTACGCTTTCTAGTAGTGATTGTTGAGATGTTGGGGTAAGGGTTTGGTAGATTAAGACATGCAGACAAAAAGGTTTATTCGCAATTTTTTCAAAGATTTCCAAACACATTGAGCTTCCTTTCTTTGTGTAGAAATATTATCCTTCAGATGCCTATATTGTCTTCTAGGTTTTAAGTGAAAAGGCGTATATATTTTGATTATATTCGCCCATATGCGTATACATTTCAACCTAGGGATGGATGAAGGCTTGGGAAATTATATATATATTTTTTAATCAACGAACCAGATTGAATGTCCTGGGAATATCCTACGAATATTCTTGGAAGTATGTTACGACTATCCTTCATCTGAGTGTGCAATGGACGGATGCGATTTCACATAGGGTATTCAGAAGGGTTACCCTTTTGCGTTACAATCTATAGAAATTAATTTTTAATTAATTAAAACCCTGAGTTGAAGCATTTCCATTCTCCCCATAATCGTTCCTATTATGTTTCAATAACAAGTCCCAAGTTACAATGAATTTAACCAATTGTTTGTTCCAATTCATTCATTCATCTGTCGTTTGAGGAATGAGTGCAGATGCGAAACCATTATTCTCATTTTTTGTGGTAATAGCAGTAGTGGCGGGAAGACCTCTCTAGGTTAACCTTTTGGCTCAACTTACCCTCCAATAGCTCATGCTACAAAAGAAAACCCTTTAGTGATAAATCTAGAATCACAACTAAAATTTTCGATTACTATCATCGGGTTGATGTCCAAACTGTGGAAATTTCATTACGGGAAGTGGTTTACTGCATGTGTTTTGTTTCATCTTGTGTTTTTAGTCTCAAAGACTAGGGTTTAATGTTTTTTTTGGTTCATGGCGTCTCCTTTTCTTCTAAGAACGACCTTCAGCAAAAGTGTTGTCTGTGCCCTGAGGAGGATCATTGCTTGGGTTTCTCCTCGGAGGGAAAAAATTAGAATAGTGTTTTATATCTATAGACATGTCTGTGGGGTAATAAAGAACTTATAATATACGTTTATCTAGTTAGAAGAACTAGGGTTTCTAAATTATAATATGAATCGTTGATGGAATTAAACTTTGACAAATTGTTTGTCGTTGTTGATATGAATGCATGTAAGATAAAGCCGATAATCTCCTCACTCGTTGTTATCTCAGGTTGGATATCAATTCTTCTCATTTATCACACTCATCTTACCCTGGAATAAAATGTATGACTTAAACAATGGTCCTTGGAGGACAACTTTTTAGTTTGAGATTATATTTGACACAATTTTTTAATTTCGTGGAAATTATAATTATTTTAAATTATAATTGCCACGAGATTGCCTTTATTTCTTTCATTTTAATAAATGTTTATATGCTTATCATGACAATTAATGATTTCTGTGTGAAAACGCTAGAGTATGATGTACAATGAATGAATATCCATTCTACAATCAGTATACATTATTATTTTTTTGAATTAAGATTGTCTTAAAAAAAATGGAAAAGAAATCGCTTGTTTCCTTAAAATCACGCTCTCTTTAAATAAAATAGAGTTATAATTCATTGTGGATAGGCATAACTGTTTGAAAATGCCGAGGATAATGTATATATTCTACAATCATATACATAAATTTCTTTTGAATTAAGAGTGTCTTTAAAATTATACAATGTTCATTGGTTGTTTCGTTTCAATTTCCCTGCATTTAAAAATAAAATTGCAATTCAATGCGATTGGAATGAGTTCATCACTATTGGGTTTCAGACACTTGTAACTCGACGCCAAGTGAGGTATGATAAGCCACCTATGGTATAAGCGGAAGAGGGCATACATTAAGCCATTCTATTACATTGGGGTTAATTTCTCTACATTCGAATGTGAGGTATGATAAGCCACATATTGTATAAGCGGAAGATGGCATACATTAAGCCATTCTATTACATTGGGGTTAATTTCCCTACATTCGAATGTGTCAACCATCACCCTTTGGCTGCGTGTGAAGGAATAATACATCTTCATAATATATCATGTTGTCTAAGTTACGGTGGTTAAGTAGTGATGAACATGTGGCAATATAGGTGTTATTTGGCCTTTTGAGGGAAACAAACTTGCCATTGTTTTCATTTCGTTGGGTTAGGTGGCCGCTCTTGGTGCCATAATAAGGTAACAACTATTTTCATTATGTTCTGGGTGAAATTTTCCTTTTCATTCCTTGGTTGGAGGGTGTGTTGTTTGAAGAACTAGCTGGTGTTGTAGTTTTCAATCTAGGTGAATACATTTTTTGGCACTCCAGTTGGTAGTTTACATTACAAATTTGAATACGTGCAAGGCGGTTATCATTGATTTTTTTGGTTGGCTTTCGAGCTTTGAACTTACCGGGCTGTACACTAATATGCAGATGAGGACTTTGACGAAAGGATAATGGAACATTTCATCAAATTGATCAAGAAAAAGAACGGAAAGGATATTAGTAAGGATAGCAGAAATGAAATAAGACATTCAATGTGTTCCTTGTAATATAGACATAAACAAAACATCTAAATAAAAGTAATTGTACAATGATCCAGTGCAAGAAAACAAAGTTTTCCACAAACCAATTAACTCTTCTAAAAAAATTCAACAATTCCAATTTAATAATCCTATCGGCCTCTCTTTGTACCTTTTGGGACAATTGATAGTTTATGCCAAGGAGCTTGAATAAGAACATATACATCGGGTAAATAATTATATGGTTGGTAAGTGGGGAAGAGGAGGGAGCCCCTACCGCTATATGAACATATATAAATAGAGTAAATATCCTTCCATACATGAGTCGGCAAAATCAATGCTTATGGATTTAGGCCATGGTATGAAAGGGTCATAATGGTTAAGAGGACCTTCATATTATAGCAATGCATAAATCAATATATTTCCATCAAAATTATATGGATGCTACTGAGTAACTCAAGACTATATGTGATTATGGTGTAAGCATGAAGTAATGGTTTTATGAAGTATTGAGAATCATAGAAGAAGTAGTTTTGGAATAAGAGTGGAGAAGTCAACGTATAAAAATTACTTTAGAGAGGAAACTTAAATAGCAATTTTATCAATAATATTATGGTATGTATTAGTTTCATGGATAATTGATCCCTAAATCTACTACTAGGAAAAAAATTGAACTATGTTGTAAATGTGTGTTACATCCTTGGATAAGGTGAAGTGAAGATACATTTATTTTGAACTTAGAAGTCAACATAAACTTGCTCCATATACACTTTCTTTGGGAGTTTATCTTTATTCAATGTAGTTATTAATGTAATGAAGTCATGAAATCTTATATGTATGTAATTCCATTTTTTATACCATTGTGACTAGTTTATACCTAATGCACCGTAGATGATTCCGATAAGTGAGATGCTTACTAATCACAAAAATAAGTGACATAATTTTAAGTCATGTTACACAAGAAATATACATAGAAGTGATATTTGTTCAAAGTGTTATTCATATATGACATCCCATGTAAGTTACCTAACATACATAAAATAGTTAACAATCTGTACATTAAACAAACAGAGAGATGAGCCATGGCACAATGTATTAGGTGAAACATATAAACGATGCAACTTAGCTAACAATACATAAGTGATGAACATAAGAAATGAATGATGACCAACATTTGGACTCCGTATTTGAGTGCATAATTATAAATTTCCAGTACACACATGATATTGAACCTAATTCAAAATTTGGCAATGTTTGTCAATGTATATTGACGTGGAATTTGAAAATTGTGGTAATGTTGAATTTGATAACACTAGATTTTTGGAATTTTATAAGAATACATGTTTTGCTAAGGATTCTTATATCAGTTTATGTAATCTCAAGGCTCTAGAGAGTCTCAACCAAGTTCTATGGTGTATTACCCTATGGTGACTAACACTAAGTGTGGAAAACCTAGGCGATTATTAAGTTGAAGTGTGGACAACCTGATTTTTCTTCAGATGTCAACATATACTCTCTTGTTATACACTTCCGTTTGGATTTTATATTTATTCATTATAGTTATTAATATTACGAAACTATAAAATTTTATAAGGATGGAGTTTTGTTGTCTATAACATTGTCACTAATTTATACCCAACAACCCATAGGACACTCCCAAGTAACACCCTTTAAAGTAATATAGATATAAGTGACATAATGTTGGGAAATTCCCCATAAGGAATTTACATATAAATGATACTCTTTAAACTAACACACATAGTCGACATATCATGTAAGATGCCTATACAATAAGGGACATAGTGAAGCATCAATGCATTAAATAAACATAAACTTAAGCCATGGCACATCATATTATGTTTCATGTATAAGTGTCACACCTTAACTAACAACACATAAACGATTCACATAAGAAATGAATGATGACCATCAAGAAAAATTCATCAGTGAAAATAAGTTATGCACCATACGTGACACACAATTATTTCTATTTTATGACACACACAATTGGCACATCATAGGGAACCCACACACTCTAAATTTAACAAAGCACATAATGGTTGTGATATGTGTGAAGAGATGTACGACAAACATTTTAATTATATTCTCCAATTCCCAATATTTAAAATAGTTTAAGATGCCTCTCTTTCTAAAAAAATGTATTGCAAGTATAAATATGAGAAAGTGGAGAGAATATAATGCAAAATGACAAGATTTGGACACAAAAACACGAAGATAGTGAGTAGAAATTTTAGTGCATAGTTAGAAATGTAAGCAAATTAATGATATTGGAATTGCATGACACATTTGAAATTGTTTCTAATATATTTTTACATGGAATTTGAAATAGTTGTGTAAAATTAGAAAACCTTAGTTTTGTGGAATTTAATAAATTTAGTCATTAGGAATTTGAAAATCATAGTTGGTAACAAAGGTTTCTCATATTATTAGATGTAGGATCATGTGTTTCAGGAGTCTCAATTGTGCCAACTTATATTCAGCTATGATGGCTAACTGTATGTGTAAAATTCCTAGTTTATGGCTAAGGTGAAGTGCAAGTAACCACATTGTGTCCTAAGAAGTTGACACAAAATTTCTATTTATACATTTTCCTTGGGATGCTATCTTTTTCAAGTACATTTATGAATACTATGAGGTCATGAAACATTATATGGAAATAGTTTTGTTGTTTATAAAATTATGAATAATTTATACCTAATGTGCCATATGAGACAGTGATAAGTTCCAATCTTAAAACACATATATATAAGTGATATAATTTTAACTGATTCCCTAAAATAAATGTACATATAAGTGGTACTCTTCAAAGTGGGAGACATAGTCAATATGTCATGTAAGATATCTATCATAGGTGACGTAGATAACCATAAATTACCTGAAGAAAAGCATACAATCCAGAATACAAAAGTTGAAAATGTTATCTATATTTATATTCAATATGATCCAATTAAATTTTTCATTTAGAAAATGGAACCCATTTCCAACATATATAATGGAAATTCATGGCCAACAATGAGATAATGTCACCTATTTCCCTAGGCTATTCCAAAAATACATCATGTTCTAAAAATGCGGCCCATCGTGGCTTATGTACATAATATCTCTTTAATTCACCAGTGTTTCCCTTGGAACTCTTGGTTTCATCTCCAAAATCAATATTCCTCCTCTCTGACATAAAGGAACCTCGATCTTCTTTTGGTTTTAGAGTCATATGCATATTTGAGCTTTCAAAAAGAAAAAAACATATTTGTTAATTTTAACATGTTTCAATCAATCAACATATTTAAGAAATACAATTTTAAAATTCACATAAAAGCTCCCCTCAAACATTAATGTTAACTTTCAACTAGTTTTCCTCACCCCTCCTCTGAGCCTCCCAATAATTCCGCATTGCAATAACTTAATAGTCAATTAATTGAAAAATATAAAGATGTGTAGAAAATCAATTTAATTTAGGTGCTTCATAAGATTATCATTAAAGAATTAGTCTCACTATGGATATTTTAAGCAATGGAGATGATTTACCTTCCTCGCATAGAGGAAAAGAACTATGCTAGATAACCTACTCCAATGTAATTCTGGGGGTTAGGGAGGATGTAATTAAATAAAATATAGATGCAATCAATACTAGATATATGTATATTAGATACATGATTTGTTTCCACATTATTTGATGCACTAATAGAAATTGAAACACTAGACAAAAAATCTTTCTCTAAGGAATGATGGGTGTTGGGGAGGATGTAGTTGTAGCAATTACATATGCAACCACCATAGGTGTATCTACGATAGATGCAATACTAATTGTTGCAATAACGTGACAAGGGGGTGAATGTTGGGGAAGTTTTGTAGGGTGCATCAGTATGAACATGTTCATTGGGTTAAAAGGAAATTGTGTAGATAATCAAAGGTGATGAACACCACACTAGCTATATAATATGAGAATGAATATTAGGGGAAGAAATCTGAATTCCAATTGTTTGGTGGGAGACCCCAGTTGTAAGACTTCACATGAAGTATTGACTAACTAGGATGGATGGATATGGAACCATGAATAACATTGTATGCATAAAAATTTCCAACAAGTTTCCTTCAGTACAAAAAAGTCAAATTCAATTAAACTAAGATAATGAAATTGAAATTAAAATTATGTACCATATAACATACTCTACCTCAATTAAAGGTGATATGGTAATTACAGGTGAATATGTTTGTTGAGACTCTTCCATGGGAAGTTATGGAAGCACAACAAATTTAAGATTAATTTCTTCCTAGATAACTCGAGAATTCGTAGAGAAACATATTTTTATATCACTAAGTTACAATTGAGGTAGACCAAAACACAAACATTTAAATACTTACATGTGATTTTACATAATGTTGGATTCTCTATTTAAGGCTAGGGAAAATTTTAACGATGGAAATATATCCTTAAGTGTAGAAGCCTTGGCGAACATTACTAGTCTTGAATATCAAATCTTAAAATATTTGACGACATTTTGTAAAAATATTGAAATTTGTGATGGTTTCTTGTAGTCATTATCCAATTTAAGCTACAATAATTTTATACTATAAAACTTGGGCGAATCATTTAAAAAAAAATGGAAGATAGAGAATATTATTTTTGGAAAAGGAATGGAAGGTTAACACAATTGTGAATACTTTAGCCCCTAAAATTTCCCTTGGCCAATGGTGCATTAAGATTGGTGGAATAATGTTATCCCATTTCTATCATGGCATATCCTATTCTAGAAGTTGTAAATTCCAAAAATGAAAAAGTTGATAAGGATTAATTTAAGAATACTTTTGTTGAAAATTTTCCTATTATACAATCATGTATATAATGAGTGATTTAGAATCAATTAGAAGCTTTACAAACATGATCCATTAATCACTCCTAGAAATGATACTCCATTGGCCATGGCAGGTATCCCCACAATGGCATCATAGATGTGGCATCACTCCACTCAAAATACAAATGCAAACCTACCTATGTGTATTCAATTATGTCAAATCAATGTGGTTTGAAGGCTCTTCACCTAGAGGTATAATACACACCTCTAACGGATCTTATATGGAAGTTACCACAAATGAACTACGCTCCACAATACTATGTGTAATATTTGATATCACATCGGTAGTGTTAGAAAGGTGATGTGGAAG